>VDFB02200887.1:0-53937 GCA_007258455.2 Sequoia sempervirens | reverse complement strand
AATCATCAAAACTTGTACATCCTCCATCCACTCACAAGTTGACAAGTGGCACTTTTCCATTGGCTAATTTTTAGTCCCACATTGCTCTATTTTGGGCATGCTTTCAACTTTTCAATCTATAAATAAGAGGCTAATCTCTTCATTTTGGCATCCACAATTTGAGTAAACTTACTATGCTCAAATCATTAGAAAATTCCATACATTATCTTTGAATCTTAGCTAGGTTATGCAGATTGTTATCTTGGAGCATACTTCAATCATCAACAAAGTGGATCAATTATCATCACACATCAATCTTGCATCATAGGAATTGGGAAAGGGCCAATTTTCACATCAAATTCACACCAATGCCCCCATGGGATCATGAGTTTTCTAGTTTAATTAGGATTCAATATCTTTTATTGTTACCTCATTGTATTATTCATTGTTTTTCCTAATTTGAACTTTGTAAATGGATTCCATGGGGAATCCTTGTTCTTTCTTTCATTTCACCATCTAATGTGTTTGTTTATGTTGTTTTACAGGTATTAGGATTGGGGTTTGACATTTACATTTGTTGCAAAAAGTAGATTTTCCTTCCAAAAGCACATGTCAAAAAGAATAATCTTCTATGTTGTAGCACATCCATTTCACTGAACAAGATGAGAAAATGATTAAAAGCAAAAAGTGAATCAACATCCTAGTCAGCATTCCACATCATCAACAGCTAAAATTTACCTGTGAAACATATATATTATGCATTGTAGTTTTTGAGGCCATACCTATACAATACTTGTCCAATTATATATGTTTCATGTCTACACTTACAAACCTAGTTGACCAAAAAATACCCTTCTCCATTCTTCATATTCATCATCAGATGGCCAATTGAAATCAATGATTTCATCCAATTTATTCTTGTATGGAGAATACTTTATCATAATAGAATTGGATTCTTTGTCAAAATATTCTAGGAAGCTGATGATAAATGTCTACTTTTCCAAAGTTTCATTTAAAATATTGATGTTAACTTCTTTACAAAATTGACCTACTTGGGATGCAATAACATCATCCACCTCTCTTTTGCATACTTGCAGTGGCTTTGAAGTTCATCATTGATGAGATGAATATCTCACAATAGTGAAAAATCTACAAGATCATAATGAGCCTTCAGTTATCTTATTTTCTGCTCCAGTGGGGTAGTGTAGCCCTAAAAATTTTGCTCACTAAGTTCACAGATAAATGTATATCTTGGAATCACCTTAGGATATTTGTCCTCATGTTGGTTAGCTCTGATTACCATAAACTTTAATCACTCAGCCCTTGGAATCCAGTTATTCAGGATTGGGATAGCCAACTCCTTATCCCTTTGAGATAACCCTATTGCTCACAAAATCAAGAATAATTGGCATGAACACCATTCAGTTGACCCTGTATCTTCTTATTCATATTTTTCAAGATAACATGACCAATATTTGAGATGTTTTCATACATTGTGTCTTGTGCCTATTCCAACAACTTCTTATATGTTTCAACTTGTGAAAGGAGTTGTTCTCTTGTAGGTTAATCAGATGAATTGGGACCTGATTTGCTTGGTTCCTCTACTGAGAGTGGCTCTTGTCCCAAATTATATGGAACTATTGCCAAGGTTTGATCCTAAGGGGAAGGTTGGGAAGATGCAATTGGGGAAGATGGATAAGGATGACTTGAGCTAGCTTGGCCTTGATTTCTTTGCATTTCTTCCCTCTACTTATAGATTTCCAACTCAGTCTCTAGTACAGCTACCTTTTGTTAACTATTATCATATTCATTGAGGAGCTCATGGTACTTATTCTTGAAATAAGAACTTTCAAAGGTGAGGTTTTCTACAGCTTCTTTAGTAAATTTAGCAACATTAATAGCCATGTCAGCTACCTCCAAGGCTGGGGTATCAACCACTCTCTTCACAAGTAATTTCCACTAAAATTTGATGGCTCATAAAGTACTGGTTTCCTAGATCCCATGGATAATGACTAGATTGCTAGTGCATCCCAATCTTCACTAAATGAAGATCCTCAAAGTGTCATATTCAATTCCTCTTCTATTTGTACTAGGGGATTTTCAACCCTCCTTATGGTATCTAGGACTATAGCATCAACAATATCCCACTCTGGCAGCAACAACACACCACATTTATTCACAAGTTCTTTGCCATCCTGGGTAGTAATCTTTGGGAATTCTTCCCTCATAACACTCATCAGATTGGCCTGAATGACACTTTTAGGAAGCTCTAGATGTAAACTTCTTTTAGTGGCTACCTTCTCTGCATATTCTGCAGCTTTGGCTCTCCATAAGAAATATCTAAATGCAAGTGTTTCAACAAAGGAGTCATCTTCCATAAATTCATTACAAGCCTCTATCATCAAATCATCTGCACTATTTAAACCACTAATATCAAGTTTTCCTAGCCTGAGACTACCTTCTCCTGAACTTAAGGAAACTGATCCTAGAAGGGGAGGCATTCCTTATTGCATATCCTCAGGAGTGATAAATATATCATCATCATCATCTATATCAAAATACTCAACCACTCCTCTTGCCTTAGTCCTTTATTTCTTAAGGAGTGGCTACTCCAATGGAGCAGGACTTCTTGGAGGTGAATTAAGATCAATTACAGGTGGGGGAACCTTCCTTGGAGGTGATGACATTGCACTTCTTCCAACACCATAGTAGTGTCTTCTTCAACAACTCTATATTTTCCTTTATCTATAACCTTATGTTTCTCACTTAACACATAAACCATACTTTCAAAATTATCCATAACATACATAACCTGGCTGAATTCATCAGGTATATTTGGTAGAGGATTATAATTGGGATCCTTCTTCTAGATCTTCTCCACCATCTTTCGGTAAGAAAGATACTTAGCTTTCCTTTCATCCTATTCTATAAATCTAGCAATGTTCCTTATTACATCTTCAGGATAGTAGAAAATGTACACAAATGTACAAATCCTTTTGTCTACTTTTAATTTAGTAATAAATCCCTCAGGGTCATGATTCCTTGGGTGTATAGTCTCAAACTCTTAAGGTGCCAACATATACACTAATTTCCTCTAGGGACCTTTCACCATAACATAATAAGTAAACATTGTCCACTCTGGAAAGAATGAGCCTTTCTTTGTTGTATCAAGTAAGTGTTCTACCTGTGAAGCTCCCAATTGCCTCATAATTTTAAGAAACCCTATCCTTAGTTGCACATCTCATGGAAAAACATATGGATCTACATTGGTGCCATATACTCTAAAGATTTTTTTTTCAATGTATAATATCAAGTCTCCCCAATTATGACTCAAATTCAAGACAAATCTCATCTCCATAGCTCTCAAGAATTCATGAATTTCCTTAGGAATTCTTGGTGGTTCATAGATCAAGGACCTCTTTAGTTTTGATGCAAAAGAATTATGAAATATCACAAAATTATACTTGTGGTCATCTTTATCCAGAATCTGAGTCTAACATTGAATAGGAAAATCAATGCCCTCAACCTTTTTTCTCAAAGTTATGTCTTTCTCAAAAATTTCTTGCCCTTTATACAAGAACATATGCATTAACAATGAATACCACAAGAATTTCACCCATTCTTTCCCTTCCTTTAGCTCAGCTAGAGATTTATGGATATGTTCTACCAAATATGTGGAATAATCATAAACTATGTTGTAATTTGGGCGCTCTAGATCTGTTTCCAAATAGTTGTATTCCTTCTGCAATGTGTCAGGTGTATTGATAATTGATGCTTGTAGCACTCCGTATGTTGCAACTCTTTTTAGCTTTCATAGACTATTACCTTTTATTGCTCTATTTTTTCCAGTTTGTTACTCCACCTGGGATTGTGCATGCCATTCAAATTCTTTTGTTATCCCTTTTTAGTGTTTTTTTGTAACTTCTTTCCTTATATTGGCATTGTTGTTTTATTTAAGTTTGAATAAAAAGACAAGTTGTAGCCTGCAAAATATATACAAAAATTGTGTTTATAGAGGGCTCTATTCTGCCCTATTTTTTGATAAATAAAATCAGTTTGTGTGTGGCTGATAAAATATCATTCTCTGTTCTTAGCTCTCTATTATATTTTCTTTTCTTTTATGTTAATTATATTGGCTTTATCAGTTGGCTTTGGAAGAAGGGGTCTTTTTAGATTCCACATTTGGTATCAGAGTAGGTATTTTCTTTTGGGTTAAAGATTTAGTGGTTAGAATTTCACCAAAGGTTTATCATGTTGAATTCTAACTTCTTGACCATTCTAGAATTTGATGGAAATGAGTATGATTAATGGTGAATAAAAATCATGAATTTTTTGATAGAAAAAGATTTGTGGGAGATTGTTGAATCAGGTTACCAGGAGCCAGCTGATTGGAATGCCCTCACAACTAATGACAAAACAGTTAGAAAGGAAGCCAAGAAGAAGAATTCTCAAGCTTTGTTTCATATTCAAATTGCTCTTGAAAAGAGCTTATTTCCAAGGATTGCAGATGCAAAGATAACAGAAGATGCTTGGAAGATTTTAAAGGAATCCTACCAAGGAAGTGATCAGGTAAAAGTAGTTAAGTTGCAAACTTTAAAAAGAGACTTTGAAATTTTGAAAATGCAAGAATTTGAGAAAGTAAGTGATTATTGTGTGAGAGTTAAAGATGTTGTCAATAAGATGGCTACACTTGGATAAATTGTGAACAGTGAGGTTCTTATAAAAAAGGTATTGCAGACTCTCAGCCCAAAGTGGAACCATGTTGCCATTATCATAGAAGAAAGCAAATATTTTACAACATTTCAGTTTGATCACTTTGTTGGATGTCTTCTGTCACATGAAGAGAGATTGAAAGATTCATTTGGAGAAAGTGATGTGAAAGCCTTTTCATCCAAATTGCAAATCACAAAGAAAGAAGATGCTAGAAACAACACCAAAAACAATGAAGGTCAAGGTAGAGGCAAAAATCAGAATCATGCAAAAGGAAATAGAGGTAGAGGGGGCTCAAGAGGAAGAGGTGGTTTTGAGAAGAGAAATGTTCAATGTTACCATTGTAATAAGTATGGTCGCTTTGAAAGATAATGTAGATTAAAAGAAGGTAAAAGTGTTAATTATGCTAAAGAAAGTGATGAAAATCCTCCAGATCATTTATTTTTATCTTACTCTAAAGGTTAAACTAGTAGTAAAGAAGTTTGGTATCTAGATTCTAGATGCTCTAACCATATGATAGGGAATGAGAACTTGTTTTCAACAAAGGATGAGAATTTCAAGTCCAAGATTCAGCTTGGTAACGACAAGTTGTTGGAGGTTGTTGTAAAAGGAGCTACAAAAGTCCACACAAAAGAAGGTATAAAGAGTGCCAATTATATTAATACACTACATAGTTAAAACATAATTTGTTAAGTGTTGGAAAACTATGTGAGAAGAACTATCAAGTTATTTTTGAGAATAAGAAATGTACAAATTTTAATAAGAATTAGGGCAATAGGTTTGTGACTGTTGTGTCTATGAAAAAGAATAGAATGTCCCCTTTGAAATTTGGTGAACATAACAACACCCTTGCTAATATGGCATATGAGGATATTAGTTGGTTATGGCATCTTAGGTATGGAAATTTAAATTTTTACAGTTTGAAGATTCTCACATCAAATGCATTAGTTTTTGATTTACCTAAGGTTGAAGAGCACAAGGAGGTTTGTGAAGGATGTGCTAAAGGCAAGCATATAAGGGAAAAAATTTCAAAAGGAAATGCATGGAGGACCCATCATCCCCTTCAGCTTGTTCATTTTGATATTTTTGATCCTATGCAAACAAAGAGTTTGGGTAAGTCATCATATTTTATCACTTTTATAGATGATTACTCATGAAAAATGTTGGGTGTATTTTTTGAAGGCCAAAGATGAACTTGATACATTCAGGAGGTTTAAAGCACTTGTGGAAAATGAGAAAGGGTGCAAAATCAAAATTTTAAGTACTGATCGTGGATGGGAATTTTGTTCAAAATCCTTCCAAGATTATTGTGAGGTGAATGGCATCAAGAGGTAGCTCACCACTACATACACACCTCAACATAATGGAGTAGCTGAAAGAAAAAACCGAATAGTGGTAGAAATGGAAAGGAGCATGTTACAAATAAAGGGATTAAGTAACTCTTTTTAGGGTGAAGTAGTTGCTATAGTAGTGTACATTCTCAATCAAAGTCCCACCAGTGCACTTGACAAGATGACTCCTTATGAAGCATGGTATGAGAAAAGGCCTAATGTTAATCATTTCAAAGTTTTTGGTTGTTTGGCTTATGTCCATGTACATGATCAAAATAGAAAAAAGTTAGATGCAAAAAGTGAGTCATGTATTTTTTTTTGGATATAGTGAGGAAAGTAAGGCTTATAGATTTTATAATCCTCTCACTAATAGGCTTATTGTGTCAAGAGATGTGATTTTGATGAAGGTGGAGTTTATGGTCATCAAAAAGGCCATATGGAGAATTCAAAATCTGTTTTAAATGATATTATTGTTGATTATATTGATCATGAGCAGCCCACTAATGTTTCTACTCCAAGTGCTACAATTCCATCAAGTAGCCCCTCTTATAGTTGTTCAATTCCAATTGCAAGTCCAAATTCAACTCCAAGTTCTAGAAGGAAGGTAAGAAGTTTGAGAGATATTTATGAAAGGAGTGCAAATCAAGCACATGAAGAAAATACAATAGGTGAGACAGTTAATTTTACTTTACTTTCCAAGGCTAATTTTGAACCATCATGTTTTGAAGATGAAAGTACTCATGATTTTTGGGTGAAATCAATGAAAGAAGAGATGGATTCCATTCATAGGAATGACACTTGGGAGCTTATAGAGCTTCCACATGACAAGAAGAAGATTGGCACCAAATGGGCTTATAAGATTAAGTATAATAGTGATGGGAGTGTTGAAAGGCACAAGGCAAGATTGGTTGCAAAAGGCTTCACCCAAAAGTATGGGATTGATTATGAAGAGACATTTGCATTGGTTGCAAGACAATGGACCATCAAAATGTTGATTTCATTAGTAGATTAAAATAATTAGAGCATACATCATGTGGACGTGAAAAGTGCCATCTTGAATGGGTACCTAGAAGAGGAAGTGTATGTGGAAAAGCCACAAGGTTTTGAAGTGCAAGGAAAAGAAGATCAAGTCTACAAGTTGAAGAAGGATTTGTATGGCCTCAAGAAAGCACCACAAGCATGGTATGCTAGGATTGATGAATATTTTCAAGAGAATGGCTTTCAAAGAAGTAAGAGTGAACCTACCCTTTACTACAAACAAGAAGGTAATAATATTCTTATTGTAAGTTTGTATGTTGATGATTTGTTGTATATGGGTAGCAGTTCTAAGATGAAAGATGAATTCAAAATTTCTATGATGAAAAAATTTGAGATGAAAGATCTTGGTCTCATGAAATATTTTCTACAAATGGAGGTTTATCAAAGTAAGAATGAATTTTTCATTTTCCAAACCAAATACGCAAAAGATATGTTGAATAATTTTGACATGGTTGATTGTAAACCATACTCCACTCCAAGTTCTCATAGAGTTGTGTTTTGTAGAGATGATGGTGTTGAAATTGTTTATGAGACTACTTATAGAAGTATTGTTGGGATTTTGATGTTTCTAACCCACACAAGGCCTGCAATTGCAGATTCAGTTTCACTTGTTTCAAGGTACATGAAAAATCCATCATAAATACACTTGAAGGAAGCCAAGAGAATTTTGAGGTATGTAAAAGGAACTCTAAATTTTGGTATTCATTACTACTCTTCTAAAAAGTTCAATCTTGTTGGCTTTAGTGATTCAGATTGGGGAGGTAGTATGGATGATCATAAGTCTACATCTAGAAATTGTTTCTCTTTCAGTTCTGGTTTGATTACTTGGAGTAAAAAAAAACAAAATTTGGTTGCCCCCTCTTCTATAGAAGAAAAGTATGTTGTTGTTACTTTAGTAGGTACAAAGGCTCTTTGGCTTAGAAATTTTTTAGAAGAAATTGGAGAGAAGCAAGTTCTACCTATAGTATTTTTTGTGACAATATGAGTGCCATCAAGCTAGCAAAGAATCCGGTTCATCACAGTAGAACAAAGTATTTTGATCTAAAATATCATTTTATTCATGATTTGGTACAAAAGAAGGAAGTTGAATTGAAGCATATTAGCACTCAATATTAGCTAGCAGATATCTTCACTAAGGCTATTGCAACAATTCAGTTTTTGGTACTTAGAGATCAAATTGTGAGACCTTTTAGCATCAAGGGGGGGTATATTGATAATTGATGCTTGCAGCGTTCCATGCGTTGCAACTATTTTTAGCTTTCATAGAATGTTACCTTTTATTGCTCTATTTTTTGTAATATGTTACTCCATGTGGGATTGTGCATGTCATTCGTATGCTTTTTTTATCCTTTTTTAGAGTCTTTTTTGTAACTGCTTTCCTTATATTGGCATCGTTGTTTTATTTAAGTTTGAATAAAAAGATAGCAAGTTGTAGCTTGCAAAATATATATAAAAATTGTGTTTACAGAGGGCTCTGTTCTGCCCTATTTTCTGATAAATAAAATTAGTTTGTGTGTGTCTGATAAAATATCATTCTCTATTCTTAGCTCTCTGTTCTATTTTATTTTCTTTAATGTTAATTATATCGGCTTTATCAACTTGTTTTGGAAGAAGGGGTCTTTTTAGATTCTACAAGGTGGAGAAAAATCAATGATTTGGCACAAAGAATATACAATTTTCTTAAAGTAACTAGTAAAATATTTCATTGGGAAAGGCTCAAGCTCCTTTCCACCAATTTTGATTTATTTCCTATTCTTCCCAATCTCAGTGCAAGCAGTATGCAAGGGAAACAACTTCTTTCTAATGAACACCTTGGTGTTTCCGTACTCCTTCCTCATAACATCCATACCAAGAGGAGCCATATCCTATCTCCACTAATGAAAATAAAAAACATCCTCAATTTATTGTCTACTTATCTTTACCATTTCTTTCCCATAAAATGTCCTAACAACCCTAGAGCCTAGGTCATACATGAGGTGATATCTTTTAGAAAATCAACATCCATATATATGTTGGGAACCACTAATTTTCCCATATCAAGCCTCCAAGGGTTATAGAGAGGAATACCAAGGTTCCTATTTCTGAACCAATGCTGGAAAAGATGCCATCTAGTATAAGGCAACTTGGCATCCTTAATGAAACACTTCTTATCCATCACTCCCTCTCTAACTCTAGGGCCACAAAACAAGACTTTCCCTTTAGGTTTCTTATTTGTAGAAGATGTTAACAAGTAAATTACATTTTGGGAGAGTAATCTAGGCTGGGTTGCAGGGGTAGTAGTTTGTACTTTGGGAGCCATGGATATCGAAGTGAATTTTAAATAGACTAGGGTTTCGATGAGAAAGAATTCAACTACCAACCTCCTAATTCAAAGTTAGGGTTCAATTTGAATGCTAATTATGAAAGGTATCATAGGTCTATGACTTTTTAACAATGGAGTTAACCCTAACTTTGAGAAATTAAAGCAGAGAAATAAAACACATTCAGCTAAAAGAAAATTGAAAGCCAACCTTAGTTGAAAAAACTAGAATAAAGCATAAAGCTGCATTTATTGTACTTATGGCTTTCAATCGCAATAAATACCTAATGCTAGTCAAGATGAACTCTGCAAGTCACCTTCTTCAATTTTTATATTACTCCAAACACATCCTTAGATCTCAATTATGCAAGAACTAACCACATACACACATTTTGAGGAAAATTGAGTAGATTTATGAGTCACCTCCACCATTACTTCTCACTCACGCAAAGCAAAACAATTACAATTGGTATACTTGTAGTTTTGAATATGCATCATTTATCTTCCACTAAGATGACCATCTTGGAAAACATAGATTGAGTCAATTACATTTGAATTTCATCATTGTTTTATCCCAAATAGCTGGCCAATGAGGACATGCCAACTGGATCCTTCTTCATGTGTTTCTAGGCTCCACCTACCAGAGGTCGTAGGACATAGGTGGTGACTTCTCATGGTACTTGTAGCCTTTAACAAGCTTGCATCTTCTCTCTAAAAGATGGTGGGGAATGCTATTGATCAACCCTTCCCTTTCAATAATCATTGTTGATTATAAAACTTAAGCGTTGGGATGAAAAGTGATGGTTGGGTCTACACCTATGATCAAACACATGTCAGCATATGGTAGGCCACATAGTAGTTAAAGAGCCTTCACATATGACCTGCAAACTAGTGGGGAATGGCTCAAATTAATTCCCATGATTAGATGATCTTTAATCCTGCACATACGACAAAGTTAGTCATAAAGGAGGACATGTGATTAGGCTGACGACATTTTTACCCTTGAGGATGGATGACTTAGACTTAAGTCATTTAGGAGTGAAATATTAAAGCCTAAAATTAGGGAAAATAAAACACTTTGTGATTAAAGGTGACCAAATAGTTAAGACAAGGAGTTGGTAAAGGAATGCACCACAATGGCTCAAATGGTAACTTAAACAACTGGCAACCGGGTAGAACAATTCAACCTAGGATTAAAACACCCAAGGTTGCAAAGGTAAAACCTTAAAACCTACCTATGGGAAACATGTTACATGCCATTACCTAGCAGAAAGGGACCTCAAATGTCAAAAATTTGAGGGACTCCATCAGATCATAAAATATTCATGGATTACTATGGACTCATATCTAGCTTTACAATTTTCATAAATGTGTAGAGACAACATCTTGTTGGTTCTACGAAATCAGGTCTAGATAGATTAGTGGAAGATAGAAAAAGTGTAATGGAAATTTTAGTATTACAAACATTTATCTTATTACAAACTTAGATATTTGTTTAGAGATCAAGAAGAACAAACAGTTTGCTATGAGTCACCATCCCCATCTAAATGAGCCTCAACATTTGGGATTCATACATCCCCAATACAACATAGTGCTCCTACAAATATCAACCCTATTAAAGGGATAAATATTTACCAAACCAAATGGGCAATAAAAGGTCGGGTAACAACTAAAAGGGATATACACCATTATAGTAAGTAGGGATGTGAGGGCCAAGTATTCAGTTTTGACATTATTGAAAGTGAGGGAACATAAATACACATCACTTGCTTTAATGACATAGCATAATTGCATTATGATAGGGTTGATCTAGGTAATACTAATTATGTGTCAAAAAGCTCAGTGAGATAAGAGGCCTTTTTCCTAGAAAAAGTATTTAAATTCATCTCGATAAATGAAATTGTAAATTGAAGCAATAACATTTTGATTGATATTATTGGGGCTATGGTGCATGTAGGAAAGGTATCAACTATTCAAAGAAAGGATTGATCTAAAACAATTCATAGAACTATTAAACTTAATGATTTGTCATCTTGTTGCATTGACATTAATTTGTGGGGTTAAAATTGGCAAGGAAAGGGTGATGAGATGGAAAGGTTGTACACCCCTAGTTTGGTTGTCATCCTAGCTATAAAAAATGCACATGTTGGATATTTCAATGGAACTATTGTGAACACAACCATGATGACTCTACTATACATAAATCCTGACATTCCAGAAGCACAAACCTTGATCCAATGAGGATATATTGAGCCACCTACCATTGAGCCCTCCCGCCATTGAGCCCTCCCAGATAGTGCCTGAAAATGTAGCTTTGTCAAATGGCAGAGTCATTATTGGATATATCTTGGATCATTGTCTTGGTTTGCCAAAAAAATTGTAGCCTACTATCAAGGCAACGGTCAAATATATTAAAATTGATGTATTTTGTTATGGTGCATGTCCCTTGCATGCCAATGGTAGACAATGCAAGAAAAAGTGTGAAGATTCCACCAAAAATATGTGGTTCTTCCCTAAATTCTAGACAACTATAGTTGATTGTGACTTTCGATATTTGTTGCAGCTAAAGATGGAAGACCACACAAGCAAGATTTGGGCTACTGCTTTTGATGAGACTGCAATAAGCTTATTGCATATGTCAAAAAAGGAGCTTTACATGTTGCAATATGAGTCTTTTACTGCAATGACTACTGAGTCTATTATCAATGGTATCACCTACACCTCTTTTTTTTATTGTTCTTATTAAAACTCAAATCCATAATTCAGAAACAAGGCTCAAAAAAATGATAGTCAAAGTTGCAAGAATTAAATTTCAAGTTGAGTGCAAGCTTTTGCTGTCAAATTTGTTTGCAATTTCCCCTGTCATGCAAGACTCTCTATAGATAATTGTCATCCTACCTTGAATTCCAAAAAACTGTGCCTAATTGTGACTTTGGATATTTGTTATAGTTTTTGTGGACTAGACATCTATTTCCATTTCTTCCTTTGGACTGCTTGTCACGTCAAAAGGCCTTTCATTTCAGTTGTTGTTGCTTTGTTACTCATTTAACTAGTTATATATTAAGACAATGAACTATAATTTAAAATGTTTAACAAAAAAAAGATACACTTATTTTGTTTTGTATTGTTTATGTCACTTATAGTTTTGTTTCACTTTAATTGTATGTTTTTCATTTCATTTTATGTTGTTTGTTTATATAGTTATCTCGCCCTATTTAACACATGTATCAATATTTATAATCATTCTTATATATACTTGTGGACATGGTTGTATGCATGTATACATTTACGTATGCATATACATAAATATATATGCATGTAATTCAATTTTGTGAGTGAATACAACATTTTGATACAAATGTGTGTAGATATATGTGTTTGTAATACATTTGTATGTGTATATGCATGCAAACTTCAATGTTTATATGTATTTGTGACTTGTTTTAAATATCAATATAGTTATTTGCTTCTTGTCAATTTTAATTTCCACATACTCTTATCTCTCCATAATTGTTGCTATCTATAATGTTGGCTCCATTGAATCCGTGGCTATTAAATGTTTTCCTTCCTTTGCATTCATAAAGGCATGTCACATATGGTTATTTTCCACTTTCTTAGAGTTGCATTAAACTTTACTTTTGTTATTATATATTTTCTATGTAATGTTCAATGATGAGTATTCTTTATAGTCTATGTAATGGTTTTTTGATTTTGCTTGACTTGAGCTTATTAAAATTTGTCATTGCGCAAGATTCAAATGAAGAATGTAATTGAAAATTTTTCATTTGATTTCTATCGTTCTAATCTTCTTTTGAATGTTCTCAATGCATACAATATCTTGATAAAGTTGTGTGTAGATATATATGTGTTTGTAATTCATTTGTATGTGTGAGTGTGTATGTTTGTATATGCATCTAATGCTTCTTAAATTTTCTCCCTACTAATTTTCCATGTCTAATCATAATGTCATGTTGCATATGGATATCATATGGCTCTTGGCTATAATATTTGTTGTGTATGTTGTGAAGATCAATCTACAACCCAAAATTGAACAATGCCTTATTGAAAATAACATAAACTGCTCAATTACTTTGGTATGTTTAAAATGCAAGGTATTATTGCAACCATCACCAATATATGGAAGACATGCATGAAACAATGTTATTGAGACAAGCTATGCCAAGTGATGTTTATTTATTCTGCTCAGGCAACATACACATATATCTACATTTAAACTTATCTATATTTATTTTCACATGTATGTTTCTTACAAAAATATTTTTCACAGCGGTGGCTCATAATCTTGATAGCAAGTATAGCTATAGAACAACAATCAACAATGTCTTATGTAAAATAAAATAACCTATTCAATTGCTTTGGTAACTTTAGAACTCTAAATATTATTGTGTCCATCGACACTATATGGAATGCATATATAGAACAATGTTGCTATTGGATTTTTTTATTGCTTTGCAACCATCGCCTCTATATGGAAACCATAAAATAAATAATATTTATTGCTTTGCAACAATTGCCTCTATATGGAAACTTTTAGCTGATAGGCTATATGTGTGAACTTTGGTCAGAATTTGTGTTGGCCTTCCCATGTTTTGAGGTGTTGAGTAGCAGTCAGCAATGCACATATGTATTTTCATCTACCTCCACATACATATATATCAGTGTACATTTTCTTTTCCAACTGCATCTTTATCTATTGCATGTGTTTGATATAGATATAGGAATCTGTTGCTTGGAAATATATAGCCACAAAAAGATATGTGCTTCTTCTATTGTTTTTCATTTTCCTTTTCCTATATGCAGATATGTATGTTTGTCAAAGTAGATGTAGGAAACACATACTCCTTCACTCATTTATTATTTTTGGAAGATGTTATTCATTTCCTCCTCAAAAGGGAACTCTTACAATAATAGGGTTTATATTAAGCCTTACAAGAAACATTGATATCTTCATTCATCATAGTGGTGGGTAGTGTATGTTCTTGCTCAAGGATTTGGTGAGAGCCTATGAGGCTCCATGACTGAATATGGTAGGGTGGAGAGTAGGCCTTCTTTTCTATTGTTCCATTTTACTTTCCCTATGTGCAGAGATGTATATTTGTAGGGTTAGAGATGGAAAACATTGATCCCTATGGCATTGGGCTCTTTGCTAGGAAAAAGGTGGTAGATCTTTTTGATTTTTTAATTAGAAGCATTTGGTGCATCGATAGGGAATGCCAACCTTTCTAGTTTTAAAGCCTCTGGCCATCTGGTCACTAGTTGGGAAAAAAAATTGGGCTCCTTAGCACATGGATAGATAGAGCCAACAAAGTTAAATGATGGTTGGCATCAACATTAATTGTTGTATGGCTTTCGTTTAGCGGTGATGGTTGTAATAACAACTACCATTTAAAACCTTGGAAAACATAGTGAAAGCCTACAAATTTTTTGATCTTCCATTGTTGTGTTTCATTCTCTAGATTTCCCTACTACAAGAGTTGTAAGTGATAGGTTCTTGGAGGTTATTTTGTGTTTTATGCATGGGGCAATGGTTACGAAACCAATAGAATTTTTTTGGCTGTGATAATTTTTTTCCCATCTTTTACACATCACAACCAGCATTCATCCCTATATGCAAATATGTATGTATGTGAGATCAAATGCAGAGAACAGTCATATGCATTTCTTCCTATGTTTTTTATTTTCATAAGGTAGTTGCTTTGTTTTTATGTCTATACTTTAACTTCTCCACGTAAATTAATTGGTACTTTCCATCACATAGCCCTATGTCTATTCATTGAGAATTACCATAGCATCTTACAAAAGAATAGGTACACATGTTTCAACTGATAGTTGCAGTTTTCCTATTGGACATCAGCATCGTGCATTTATTCAAATTGCTTTAGTTAATTGAAACATATGGTGGCTGTTCTTGTGTCAAGTAATTGTCTCAGGCTTAGGATTTTCAAGTTCCTTTTGTAAAAAAAATAGGGAAAACATAATCCACAACATGTGTCAAATTACATGTAGGCACATATCTATCTCAACCTTATCTATGTCCTCCTTTCTTAGTGTAATGGTATAATAAAATAGATATTAATGATGCTATGAGGATTTCTACATATATCTATCAAGTGTTACTATGCCTAGCTATTAGATACCTTCTTGTGCTTGAATGTAGACTCCCTTCCATCAACTTACAGTCTATGTTCTTCCAAAACAATCAACCACTTGTAAGTAGCACTTGCCATTTAAAACCTCAGAAAACATAGCGAACATCTCTGATGAGGGAAAGCTTTTGTAAAGGTGCAAGTGTAGTTATCCATTGTGGAACTTATGTGAAGGGGGTTGGACATTATTTTGTGTTCTTAGCATTGGGAAATGGTTGCAAAAGCACTAAAAAGTTTTCGTTGTGATAATTCTTTTCCCATTTTTTGCAGGCATGAATCTTGCATATAACAGTTAAAAATACACTTTGTCATTCCAAGAATGTCCAATAAAATAAATATAGGGATCAGTATGTATCAATGGAATTTACATCTACTATGACATACATACATATCTATACATAGGGGAAATACATTGTTCACCACTACGAACAAAGGTGGCATCAATATTCTATATAACACTCAAAATATAACTTATCATTCCAAAAATGTACCAGTGTTTATCAAAGTTGTTTGCATCTACTATGACATACATCCAAATCTGCGCATTGCATTTTTCATCAGTATGGTCAATGGTTGCAACAATACTCTAGATAACACTTAAAATACAACTTATCATTGCAAGAATGTGCCAATAGAATAAACATAGGGATGAGTATGTATCAATGTTCCTAGCATCTACTATGATGTACAAACATATCTACACACAGGGGAAATCCATTGTCCATCACTTTGATCAATGGTATCATCACAAAGACTTTTCTATTGCTTTTCAAACCATCCCCCCATGTATAAAAACATAAAACAAGTTATTTGTATTTATGTCCACTCACTGACAATAATAACAAAGTTGAATACTTGGTCCTCACATCCTTGTTTATTGTAATGGTGCCTATCCCTTTTAGTTGTCATGTGACCCTTTATTTCCCATCTACTACCTATTGTCTACATGTAATTCCACATACATACATTTTCACATATTCTTTTTTATGTCTATATATATCCAAGTAACAGATTCCTACAACTACATCCAAGGCATGCAATACCTGTATATCTACTTGGAAAACAAAATTTACATCGATATATAGGTATGGTCGAGAGTAGGCCTTGTTTTGTTGTGTTGATTTTATATTTCCTATGTGTAGATCTATGTGTTTCTAACATTAGATGTAGAAAATATTCATATGTTTGAAGACCACCTATCGATATATATGTGTAACAACCTATGATGGTAAATGGCGCAATATGGTAGAGTGGAGAGCAGGCTTTCTTTTGTTGTGTTTCATTTTATTTTCCCTATGTGTAGATATGTATCTATTTTATTATTTCTTTCAGCCTCAAAAAGGAGTTGTTTGAATGATAAACTCTATATTAAGTGTAATTAGGAATATTGATTACACCATTCATCAAAGTGGCAGACGATGTATGTTTTTTCTCGGGGGTTTGGTGAGAGCGCATGAGGCTCCATGACCCAATATGGTAGGGTGGAGAGTAGGCCTCATTTTATTGTGTTCCATTTTATATTTCCTATGTGCACAACTCGATACTTCACTTGAATTGGGTTCTTTAGCATTATGTGTAGATCCGTATTTCTATTTTGTTAGATACTGTAGGGTGCATGCCAACAATTATAGTGCACTATGAATAAAAAAAGAGGATTGTCTCCAATAATTGTGTTCATTGCCATCATCATGGAATGTTACTATTCTTTTATGGTAACTATACTGCTTCTCTTTTCCCTCTTCATTTCCATGCATATAGATTTTCCACCATTTGTAAATTCACTTCCTTATAGTTTTTTATATGCAAGATGTAATTGTCATCATACTACATCACACCATGTGCAAAAGGTATGCCTGCATCTTCTTTATTTCATCTCTTCTATTGCAAGTGTATTACATTTTTTTTGTTATAAATAATAGAATTGTTTAAATTTCATAATTTAGATATTGGTTACCAATGATACATGTTAACCTCACTAAATTTCACATTTTCCTTGTGTGTACCTATATGTGAGTCCAACCATTTTAGATTGCAACTAGATTCTATTTATATACAAGGTATATAGATCTCCAAAATTCAAAATAGCTTTATGATTGCACAATTGCATGGTGTACGGCCTGCAACTACAATCTACATACATACAAGGTAAGGCTATATATCTTTTATTTCATCGCTTATTTCACAATTGCATGTCAATTTATTAAAAATGTATAGCATTGATTTCAACTCAAACAATTTCTCAAGTGCCAAAGCATTGCTTTCACCATTGATCAAAGTGGTGGACAATTTATGTTTTTGCTTGGGGGTTTGGTGAGAGCCCATGAGGCTCCATGACCTAATATGGTAGGGTGGAGAGCAGGCCTTCTTTTATTGTGTTCATACTGCAATCCATTGCGTGCACAAGGTATTTAATTGATGCCTCCTATTACAACTACATTGCATATTAATTGTTATAAATTATACAACTCTTTATATTTCCTGATTTAGATATTGCGTGCTCAGATAATGTTAATTTCTCCTCTGCCTGCCGAGTTTCATTAAAATTTCCAAAGCTCCCAAAGCCTGATTATCTATTTTCTTCATAATCACTGACTACGCAAGATAATGCGTATCTTCAGCAATTGAATTGCTAAGGTGTCTGTTGCTGAGTGGGAGAGAGAGAAACTTTGATAAGGTCCCATTTGCATATAGTATGTCAATGACCTCTGATTTCAAGAATAATATTCTCCAGCTCCAATTTTAGAGAATGTCGTTCACTCTGAAGCATCTTTCCTGTGTATCCCATATATGCAGGCTGCATCCATTAAAAGTCTCTTCTTTCCTTAAACATTGTGATGGCAGTTTGGAAGTCTTCACAAATATTATATTTCTGGGTTGTATTTACATCCCAAATTACAAACATTCGGTAACTATGTCGACTTGCAATACTCTGTATAATGTTCATCGTATGTTATGCATTCCAATTATGCTCGGGCCTGAGCGTTTCCTGTTTGGTGTTGATTGCATTACGGCTTTGTATTCTTTGGAGAATCCGTGAATACTTTATATTTTCCCCTTTTCACTGCTTAAGATGGGACGGCGGAGTTTTGAGTGGTTATCATAACCACTGTGGGCGGCACTTTTGATGGTTACTCGAACTCGAGAGGGGAGTTTTATATTCTAGGAAATCACCGCCAATAACGGTTTAAAATGCCAAGGCGATCTTTTTGATAGTTAAGAGAACTGGCCCAAATACCGCCCTCGTCACCACAAATAAGCAAAATGCCACTAGCCAACTAAGTGTCTATATGAAAACTTCAAACATTCTGATTGCATTATAATTCGAGACCACTCAGCTACCTTTTATGCACTGTGTGTATTAATCAGGGTCACATGTTCACTTATTACCTTCCTATGACGCCTTTGGTTAGCTGTGGTGGTGATTCACGGTGTAACAAGAATCCAACATGCTACGATGAAGGAGACATAGATCATGCTACGATGAAGTCAAGTCACTGATACAACATGCTACGATGAAGGAGACATAGATCATTCTCGGGTTGCTCTGTGCACTCCATGAAACTAGCTGTTTATCACCAACACCTCCAATGGGACAAGTACTTGTCCTCTTTACTGTAGACGGGATTCGATTGCTATAAGATACAAGTAACAATGCATGCATGAAATAGTCGATATGGCACCCTGAACGAGGGTAAAGTTTAAAATTTTCACTAATCCAAACTGGGAGATAACAAAGCTCAAAGAAATAATCAAAGGAAAACCAAACAAATATGAATGGATAGCAAAGCTCAAAGAAATAAATCAAAGGAAAACCAAACAAATATGAATGGATAGAAATACCAACTATTTCCTCATCTAAACCGGGAGGTAACAAAGCTCAAAGAGATAAATAAAAGGAAAACCATAGAAATATGAATGAATAGAAATACCAACTATTTCCTTTTGCCAGTGCACTGGTTTGTTTGCTCTCAATTCCAAACTGTCTGATTTGAATTAAAACTATCCAAATTGAAATAGCATGACACTTGACAACCTATCATACCAGTTTTGCCAACCACGTTCAGTCGGAGACTCCTCTTTTCGTCTGCTATTTTTATAGTCAATATAATAATGGAACCATATAAATCATCCTTATTAGCAAAACTTTAAGAAAAAATCATTTGTCCAATCTGTTTTGTAATAAAATGTGCATCTATACTTTAATAATAGATACATATTTGTTAAATAGAAAAAAAATTAAACACTCATTTGTTAAATAGTAAAAACATAATTGATTTGTATTATTTGTGGATTCGATTGTGTCAAGAGTTTTTAGCATAAAATACTCTTGACACAATCGAATTCAGAAATAATACAAATCTATGATATGGATTGTGAAACTATCATTAAAACCATAATTATTAATAACTAATTAAAAAATAGGCCTGCCTATAGTTCTCTCCGCGACAATTAATAAATAAAAATAATTGTAAGTTGTTTTAAAGTCTTTTATGAAAAATTATAATTATTATTATAAATATTGATGCAAGTAATAAAATTCTTAAAATGATTTTTCCAATTTATTAATAAATTCTCATTTTACCATTAAAGTTCTAAAAAAAGTGGACAAAGAAGTAGAACAGTTTGTGGGAAACAATAAAACTTAAAAAATAGCAAACAAAAAAACCACGTGTCATTAATTAGATGAAACTATTCAAGAGATTACTAATGTTATTAAATTGATTTTTTTTTCATAAAATTGAGTAAAAATTCGTAGCATTCCTTTTGTTCTGAGACTGATTTGTTGGGTATACATATTATCATGGACATTTCTTAGAGATTGTTGAGTGCCTGTTCTTTTCTAACATTGTAGGCGAACATGTCCTTCCTTTCCACCAATATGAATTCATGAAGGTTTACCCAAATTAATTTATCCATGTTAATAATAAATTATACTATTTGTGTTAATATGTATGAATTTTTTTTTTATAAATGTGAAGGAATATGTATTTTCTTCACTATTATAATTTAATATATATGGTTATGCATTCTAATAGGGATTCTAAGATAATTATTGTAATTCTAGGTAATAAAATTGTAAAAACAAATTTACATTTAAAATTATAATAATATTTGTAAATATTTCACTATTAACTTAGTTCAAAAACTATATCTTAAATTTTGAAAATTAATAAAATAAAATAATTTTTTTTTTTTCATGATTATTAAAAAATGAATAGTTGAGAAAAATATTGCAACCTAAGATTAGATTAACATTGAAATGATTCTTAAACAAACTAATTAGAACTTCTTATAATACTATTTAACCAAAATCACTTACTACTATGTTATATATTATACTTAAGTCACTCCTTAATATTAGTTAGTAGAAATATGTGATATTTTCAAATTTATTCCTTTACTCTTATTTATGAAAAAATAAAATATACTTTTCAATTGTAACTACATATTGATTTTACAACACAAAATTTATTTATAAATATTTGGCAAAACTATACTAATTTTCATGAAAAGTTTAAATAATTTACTGACTATTTTTTAAATTTAATTTAACTATATTATATGAAAAAAATATTGTTATATATTGGAATGAAATTTTGTAAGATTTATTTATTTTTTAATAAATTATTATAATATTTAACAAAATTAATTGCCAAATATTAGAAAGTTGTAACAATATTTTAACATTGATCATGTTATATATTTTTAAAAGGATTCAAATATTTTTGGAGATAAAATTTGAAAAGAAATAAAAGGAAGGATCATTCTTAAAAAAATTCAGTTATCATTGATAATTAATTTAGAAAATCCTAAAATATTATATACTTTCTTGGTTATTCTTAGTTCTAAAATTCATTTAACTCTTACCTTTATTTTTTTTATCTTTCAATCCCCAATAATATAGAAGTAGAGGTTAATTAATTAAATTTTAAACTATGCAATGTCAAGTTCACTAATTGAATTTATGTATGTCTAAATTAATAATTAACAATATTATTTTCATATAAATACTGTAATATATTTGATAAAATGTAAATGTACAATTTTTTATTTAAAAATATTGAAATTAATAAATAATCATTTTAATTTTTTTATTAGAAAAAACACAATATAAATATTAACTATTCAAATTATAATATTAGATGATATACAATTTAAATGACCTCGAGTGACTAGGAAGCCATAGTATTATTGATCAAGCCAGCACATGTTGAGCGCCCGTGTTTAGATGGTCGAGGAAGACGTGAAGACATCTTCCATCTGCATGAAGACATCTTGTTCGTCCAATACCATGTACCTCATTTCAACATCAACCTGAATGTGTGCATCTGTCATAACCACCTCTACATAGTTCACTACCATCTCCATTTCATCTCCATTTCAACGTCACCAGGGCTAACCTACTTCAGAAGGATACGAAGCCAAATCGGGATGTAGGAACCTTGAAGAAATTTAAACTATCAGTCCTAATTATCAGCTGTGGCGACACGGCACGGCCTGATTGATCGGCCTACAGCATCCTATCAGCTGCTGTGTTATCTGTAAATTCCACTTAACCCTCAAAACCTACTCCGATAACAAACCGAATGCTACAAATCTTTACTAAATAAAAATCAAAACACAATTTAATTATGTAAGTTCTTCTATCTAATCAATATAAATATAGTAAAACCTTTAATTATTACGTCGAGAGGCCTAAGAAAACAATGGCAGCATGTCTTATAGTACCCCAGCACAATCTGTGAAAGAAGAACACATGCTAAATTATATATACTTCTTCAAACAGTTCAAATTAGAAATGTGAAGAAAGTTTCCAAATTAATATAATAGTAATATTTGTAATATTATTAAATGACAATATTATTTTTTTTAAAGCAAGTTTTCATTATGATAATAGTAATATCTGTAATGTTTTCATATTAATATAATAGTAATATTTATAATATTATTAAATGATAATATCAAATCTTTTGTGAAGCAAGTTTCCATTATGATAATAATAATCTTTGTACTAAATGATAATATTAATATTAAATGACAATAGTAATATTTGTTAAGTTTCTATTTTAACTAAATAAATCAGTTTTAAATCCAATAGTTATGTATCAAAAAACAACAAACAATTAGTAATATTTATTTATTTAAAATTAAAAAATCCACCACCACATTCTTATACTTATCCAAAACATTATTAAAATTGTTAAGTTTCTAATTTGATTGAGTAAAACAATTTTAAATCAGGGAGTTCTCCTCCCTATTATGTTTAATTTGTGCATTCATGTGTTACCCTTTTTTTATGCATTGTGTTGTTTTATTGACGAAAATAAAAATAATTATTTATTCATTCTCTAATTTTTTGTATTAAATATAAGGTAATCACAATAATTACAGAGAGTAACAGAGAACGACCAGTTCAGCCAAAAAAGACGGGCAAAACAGTCGCAACAGATTTACATTTTCGTTACAAAAGCCAAAAAGAGGCACAACAGACCAACACCAAACAACAGGGCTAGTAGAGGACGTCTTCCACTTTATCCACCCACGCAGTCCATCCTTTATCTCCTTCCATCCAAACAATATACTTCATCTCTTGAATCTGCGCAAGCATGAGCGTCGTATCCTTTCCAAAGCCTTTGTTGTTCTTCACCTCTTGGGATAGGATTTTGCAGGTATTATCAAAAAGCTGCCGGTTGTTGAGGGTGTCTCTCTAGGCATACCCACCCTTCATCTCGTAAATGAAAAAGGTGGCATAACCATCCTTGAGGAAGCGCTTGAGTTTCTTTCTTTCAATGATCATGGTGGTTCGAACCTGCAAAAAAATTTTAAAATAGATGAGTTTCCTAAAAGACTCAGTAAGATCACAGAGGTTATTCTGATATCTTTCTTCATTTCTGCATTTCCAGATGTGCCAAAGAATATTAGAGGAGAGGATCTTCCAGAAAAGATTAGAGTCATTTTTTAAACCATCAATGTGCCCAGTAACAATGTCCATCACAGTAAAAAGCATAGGATAAGTAATGCCGAACATGAGCCATATTTCTTTCGCAAAGATACTATCAAAGAGGATATGTCTAGCTGTCTCAGGCAGTCTACAGAAATTGCAGTAATCGTACTCGACATTCCCTTTCCTGACAGGGAGTCTGTCAAGGAGAAGGAGCCAGTTAAAACATTTGATCTTAGGCTCGGTGGGGCCTTTCCACAGGCGGTCAAAGTGATTCTTCCAAATCCGGGTGTCTAGCCTGGAATACCAAATAGTATTAACATGGTCAATGATAGCTTCCGAATGCCCAATAACATTGTAAATGTGCTTGGCTTTAATCTTGGAGAACAAGGTGCCATCGGGCCATTTACACCCCAGAAATCTATGAGAGTCCACATGACAGGAGGAAGGGAGGTCTTTAGTCGCCTTGAAAATCAGATTATAAGTCTTCTTTTGGGACATGGGGAGGTCAAACTTATTTCTAAGAGCCTCCCAGCTGATTAAAGACACCGATTAACAAGAGCCACTTATCCCAAGGACTTCAGCTGAGTTTGGCACTTTGGCACTGACCAGATGTTATCCACTCCATGCAAGCGGGCAACCCCTTGGAGCTTGAGGTCTTTCAAACCAAGCCCCCCGAGCAGCTTATTGACATGACACCAGTCCCACTTGACAGCATGCATCTTCCTTTTTCCTTTGCCATCCGACCAAAGAAAACTTCTAACCGCCTTCTGAATCTCAAGGATTTGATAGTTACTGAACATCCAGGCTGAAGAATAGTAAATGTTATAGGAGGACAGGATTTTCTGACAGACCTGGATTCTGCTGGCCAAGGAAAGGGTTCTATTATGCCATTTATTCAGTTTTTTGAAGATTTTATCTTTAACCCACACCCACATGTCCTTAAGGGAGGGGTCAATGGAGAAGGGGATTCCAAGGTAGCGCACAATCTTGTGCGGACCACCCCACTGAAAGTCATAGTTTTTAAACCAGTCAGGGGGGACCACATCCCACCCAAGACAAATAGATTTGGAATGCGAAAGCCTCGCCCCGGAGATCTTAGAGAACAGGTTAAGCTTGGAGGACAGAGCCTCAAAATTCTCAGGCCTAGCATCAAAAAAGATAGCAGTATCATCGGCAAACTGACAATTTAGGAGCTCCTCATTATTGGGAAGAGTAATACCTTTGACAGAAGGGGAGAGGGAGTTATCTCTCAGGATGTAAAAGAGGGCTTCAGAAGCAATAACGAAAAGGGCCGGAGCCAAGGGGCAGCCTTGCCTGATCGATCTACCAAGGGGGAAGGAGGCTGAGAGCGAGCCATTAATATCAATCTGGGCTGAAGCATCTTTGAGCAGAGTCTTAACAGAGTTACAAAACATTCGAGGAAAGCCGAAGGCCTCCAGCATCATGGTGATGAAGTTCCATTCCACCATGTCGTAGGATTTTTCAAAGTCAAGAAGGAACATGGCAGAGTTTTGATGAGAGTGCTTGGACCAGTTCATGGCTTCCCAACTAGTTATCAGGTTTTCAAGGATATACCTGCCTTTGATAAACCCGGTCTGGGTAGAGCAAATAAACTTGGGGAGGATGTTCTCAATTCTGAGCGCCAGAATCTTGGCAAGAATTTTGTAGGAAACATTGAGGAGGGTAATAGGTCTCCAGTTTTTGATGAGGGCCTTATCCCCATCTTTGGGGATCATCTTAATGATACCTTTATTAATGGAGCATCCTAAAGATCTCCTCTCAAGGGCCTCCGAATACAAGTCAAGAAGATCATGGCAGATCCAACCAATGTTGGCCTTATAAAACTCCACCGGGAGACCATCCGGCCTGGGGGCCTTGTCATTGCTGAGAGAATTAATAGCTTTTTCAATTTCCTCTATAGAGAGGTCTTTGGACAGCTGAATGGCTTCATCAGCAGAGATCTTGCTAGGGATAAGAGAGCACACATGTTGTCTGAGGGACGAGGCCTCTTCCGAATCTTCAGAGGCAAAAAGATTCTGATAAAAATTAACAAAGGACTCCTTAATATTATCAATGTCAGTTATCTCCTGGTTATCAACCACAATTCTCTCAATATTCTCATTCGTATGCTTATGCTTAAGGAGATTAAAAAAAAAATTGGAGCCCCTGTCACCAAATTGTAACCAGTGCGCACGGGATCTAATCCTGGCTCCATTAATTTTAAGCTGTTGGTGCTGTCTAAGGGCATCCTTAGCTCTGATAAGATTAGAGGCGAGATCACAGTCAGAGGGATTAGCTTGAATGTTAGATTCGGCAAGGTGCAAATCAGAGGAAAGGCATTTTTCAGCATATCTATAATCTTTCGCTCTTTTTTGCCCGATGGTCTTAAGCAGCTTTTGCCAAGCAAGGATGTTCTTATTCCATCTATCAAGATGGGAATAGGAGGGAAGAGTATTTCTGTTAATAAGTTTAATGATGTGAATGGCAGCAAGAATGTCTTCGTCTTTCAGGAGGCTAGTGTTAAGAGAGAACTTAGCATCAGAGGTTTTGCACCAGAGAGGAGAGTTGTTAAAAGTAATGTGGGTGGAAATGGATGGTGGTCGGAGAGGGAGGTGGGGGAGATGAGAACAAGGTGCCCATAATTGTCAGGTAAAAAGGAAAAGAAATTTTTATTAGCGTAAAATCTGTCGAGTCTGGAATAAATTCTAGAGTGACCCTGCTGAAGGTTGCACCAGGTATGCCAAATTCTGGGGTTAGAATCTTTAGATCCAGCCAAGGGGTCAAAGAGGAGTTTGGTATTTATCATTCTGTTCCAGTGAGTTTTCTCCGAATCTTTCCAAGCAAAAGGAAGACCACCAAGTTTGTCCTCTTGGGCCTCTATCATGTTGAAATCTCCCACGATAAACCAGGGTATATTAGGAAGAGCAGCAATCCAGTCCCAGAGACTCGCCCGCTCCCTGAAGTCATTTGAGGCATAGATGGAGCATATGCCAAAGACATTATTCTTGTGGTTAATAGTGATCCAAACCGCTCTGTTACAGGGGGAAATCCCATTATCAGTAATATAATTCTCCCATCTGGGACTGATCAGGAGAGCCACCCCACCCCTACCCCTATCATGGTTGGTATAGAACTTGGTGGCATCCTTCCAAAGGAAATTGAGGTTGGAATCCAGAGAGTATCCAATAGATTTAATCTCTTGAAGCATAAGGACATCCATAGACTTGCAGGTATCAAGAAATCTTTTAATGGTCCACCGTCTGTCAGGGGACTCCAAGCCCCTAATATTCCAAGAGATACAATTCATGGGGAAACATTTGGTTGGGGGGCACCGTTTTCGGTAGGATTTTGATATTGTGCCGAGGCACTGTTATGACAGTCTCTAAGCACTTTCTTGGAGGGGTTCTTATTCTTGGAGCCAAGCTTTCTTCCCCTGCGTTTGTACAGAGTGCTGACATCTTTAAATTCTTCTTCATTTTCAGACTCCTCAGGAGATAAGACGTTCAAATCCATGTTATTTTTGCCAGTGTGTCTACCAGTATCAGAGGGGAATACGCTAGCGGGGATGATCTCAAGCAGGCAGTCATCACCAAGTTCATGAAAGATTTTGGGGGGGACACTGGGATGAGGAGGAGGGTTAGAGCAGCAAGCAGCTTTTTCCATTATGGCTAAGCACGAGGTGCGGGAGACATTCAGGGTTTCACTTCCCGAGAGTTCACCGGGGAAGACTGAGCCAGGGGAGGGCTGAGAGTTGAGGGGAGAAGGGTTCTCTGAGGATGCCACCGATTGCTTCGAAGACTTGCATCTTCTTTTATTGGAAGCCTTGGTCACAGTAAGGGGCCCTAAAGTGAGATCATAGTTTGCCAGGGAAAAAGGGGTAACCGGGAGAGACGCGGGGGAGGGGATAGGAGGAGGGGGTGGGGAGAGGGAGGTCAGCAAGGGAGAGGGTTGAGGGGGAGCGACAACATCGGGGGGTTTACTACAAGAGGGATTCGAGCCAGCATTGTCCAAATTAGGAGGGTCACGGAGATCAGCGGCCTTGGGTTGTGAAGATTTCTTTTTGATAATGGGGCAATATTTTCTCAAATGACCCTCACGGCGACATAGGAAGCATGAATTTAGCCCTCCGAGAATTTCAATAGGGCAGGAGAATTTATCTTGTGAGATGCAAATGTTAATTTCAGACGAGATGTCAAGCCCCGGGTTCAGCGAAATGAGGATTCTTGCATCCATATGAGGGACCAAACAGACAGTTTCGTCCATTCGAATGATCTTTCCGAGTGGTTCAAGCACTTGCGGGAGAAAGCGCCATAAGAAGGGCGGCAAATGTTTAACCAGGATCCAGCGAGGGGCGGAAAGTGCCAGAACTTCCTCGTGGATGGCCTTGGGTGACCAAGCCAAGGCGCGAAAGGAGGTAGATCCAACCGACCAATATTGTTTTTTAAGCACTTCAGTTTGCGCTTCGTGTTTACAGAAAAAAATAATAAATAAACCTTTCTGAATTTGCCGACAGAAAGAAATATGAAGACCAAGTTTCAAATTCCAGTAATTATGAAACCAATCATCAAGAAACTTCCTAGGCGGACATTTATCAACTTCCACAGCAGAGAAGAAAATGGCAAAGTTCCTTAACCTATTTTTCTCCTTACCAATTTCTTCGAGCATTTCAGGATTAGGGGAAATGGATAAAGAAAGCGGAGCAACATCCGTAATCTTACCGGGGTCGGCGGCTTCATTTGAGTTGGTGAGTGAAAACCTAGCGCAATTGTTGACAGGGTTCCCAGCATTCGTCACCGCCTCGGAGAAAGACTTAGGTTTTGAGCGCAGCGGGTTAGGGATGAGATTATCTAGACACGGAGTTTCAGGAATCATTGAAGCCCTCGGTATCGACGAGGAGTAATTAGGTGGTACGGCCTCTGCCGAACGGTAGAGGGGAGGAGAGGATGAACTAGCTACCATTAATGCATATTAAAGAGGGCGAGAGACAAGAAAAGGAGCGAGCACACCTGTGTAGCCCCGTCACCGGGGATAGGCAGTAACCAGCCGCCAGGGAAACCGAGATCCGAAAATCTTCAGAGCTACTTAAAAC
The DNA here is from genome assembly GCA_007258455.2 of Sequoia sempervirens. Lineage (NCBI taxonomy): Eukaryota > Viridiplantae > Streptophyta > Pinopsida > Cupressales > Cupressaceae > Sequoia > Sequoia sempervirens. Next base: position 25,379 of record VDFB02200887.1, on the reverse strand, counting down.
TACTCTGCCTCCTCAATATCTAATTTTATAAATTCACATTCTCTATTCTTAATTTTTAATGTTTACAAATATTTCAATTTTTTTCCAATTCCTCAAAAATGGATTTCTATAGCAAATGTTCTTGAACACCCTCTTTCTCCTACACCACAAGGCATATGAGAAAGAGGGGGCTCAAATGTGTAGGTACATTAAGGGCCAAGGAGTGAGTGACTAAAGAAAGGTTTATGTTCACGCGAATTATACATGTGGACAAGTTCTTTATGAAAAGTTGTGCATCAACATGCTATTGTTATTCAATGGATGTTTGATTCTTCTAATTTGTATGGAAATTACTCATTATTTCGACTAGACTTAGGGATCCATTTTCCATTATTAAATGTTGGTTTGCTTTTCAATGTTGACGGGTGATCCCTTGTTTTTAAGGTATTGCCTTGTTTTTAAGGTATTGCAGAAAGTGAATGTGTGCAACTGCATGTGTGGTGTGTTGGTTTTCTCTTCTATGTTGATGGATGATCCCCTATTTTTATGTGTTCTAGAAAGTGATCTTGTTTCTAATTTAATTTATTTAAAACATACAAAATATTTCTAAATGTTAAATTAATACACTTTTTTTTTCTTAAATTTAAAAAATTAAGTGTAAAAGAATTAGAGAGCTAATTTATGATATATATATATATATATATATATATATTTCGATGTAATTGTGAGATATTTTTTTAATAATAAAATAAAAATAAAACTATAAAAGGAATGGAAAACAATAGTTCTTTTAGAAATTTCTAAATTAATGTATCTAAAATTAGAAAATATAATAGAAAGGTATTATCCTAAACTTTATATCATACCTAAAAATATCTTTCTAAATTAAAATATATGAAATATAACAAAATTCAAAATATATCTTGACAGAAATATTAAAAATTTAAGGCTTTACTAAATATTTTATTCTACCAAAACATAGAAACTTAAATACATAGTTTAATATGACTTTCTATAATGAGTCTAAATCTAAGATAATTTAAATTTACAAAATTAAATACAATAAAATTTTGACTACACAAAAATAAATTTTTAATTTAAAATAATAATGTAATTAAGAATTACATTTACACTTTATCATATAATTTCAAAATAATTTACAACATTATTATTTTTAATGTATTTATTATCATTTTTTATATTTTTTAATTGTAAATAATAATCCTAAGGTGAATATTATTAATTGGAATATATATATTTTAAATAATAATAATTAGGAATTTCATTTACACTTAACTTTATGATATAATTTAAAAATAATTTATAACATTATTATTATTTGTATTTATTATCATTTTTTATATTATTTATTTTTAATTATAAATAATAATCTTCAAGGTGAATGTCATTAGTAAGTCTGGTAGAATTAATTTTTAATTATGGTTTGGTTTTTTTAAATTATTTATTAATGAAAGGATTGAGGGGTAAATGACAGTAATAAGTTTTATTGCTTCAACCCTAAACTTATTCTTAACTCTAAAATCATAAGCATAACTCACACCCTAATCTTAACCTTAACCCTAACCATAAACCTATCCCTAATCCTCACCTAAATAGTAAACCCTAAAGAATCATAATTTAACCTAACCATAATATCCTAAATTTAACCTATTTCTAACTCAATTTCTAACCCTAATAATTATTCCTAAATCATAATCCTAACCCTAAACCTATCTCTAAGCCTAACCATAACTGTAACACTAACTATAACTATAAACATATCCCTAAATCATAAATCATAATCATAACCATAGCCTTTTCATAACCCTAACACTAACCATAAACCAAAACCATAACCTTAGCCAAAAATTGTAACCTTAAACCTAACCTTGATTGAAACATAATCAAACCTTAACCTACCCTAATTGAACCCTAAATATAATTAAACCCTAATCATAACTATAACCAAAATAATCCTAATTTAATCCTAACCCTAACTTTAATGCTAACCCTAACACTAACCTTAATACTAACCCTAATGTATTATTAGGCCCTAACATATTATTAACCCTTAAGATATTATTAATAAGTCTAATTGAACCCAAACTATATCTATGATGTTAAACCTAACACTAACCCTAAATCCAACCCTAACCCTAACCCCAACCCTTATCCTAAACCCAATTTTTACCCTAAATTAACCCTAACGCTAATCTTAAACCAAATTTTTACTCTAAATGAACCCTAACTCTAACCCTAATTGAACATATATGTTAATGCACCTTTAATTTCATAAACAACTAAACTAAAATGCATTTTGCATTTGATAATTTTGGGTATTTTATCGTGAGAGTCATTTTCTATTAGGAAATTTTGCTTCATAGCTATAGGAAGGTTGCTCGAGAAACCAAAAATAAATAAATAAACTAAACCATGGGATAATAACTTGACCTTCAAGAGTAAGTTGTACCTTTGTGAAGCTGAAATGACATACAATTAATATTGATTTAATCTTGTGAGAAAATCATGTCCCATGGAGAGAATTTTGTGCACCTACCACAGATGTTGCACTGTCAGTACACAAGTATATGTGACTAGCAACCACAAGGAAAATGTAATCTCAAGACCCAAAGGAGGATAATAAAAACATAGTTTAAATGAAAATTATTGACAAGTTGAGTACAATTATTTTCAGTACTCAAATAATACTATCAACCTACAAAAACAAATAGAACTTAATTTGGTAAATGGCTACATAATCATCCCAATATAGTTTGATTTATGAGCATGATCACATTTAAGTTGTGGTGACTATTTAGGAAGTAGTTTTCTTCACATCAAAGGTGAGAGTCCTTCCAAATGTGCGGGTGTGGATTGGGTCTGGTATGGTACAAATTTTCTTTTAGAGAATCTTTTAAGCTTAAACATAATGCAAAACTTAAGAAAACTCAAAACATTAAAAAGAGGGAATTTTCAAATAAAATTTATAGGCCAACATCTAGAGCACTAGACAAACTAATTGAGAATTCAACTTATAGAAGCTTCATAAAGAGTTATTCCTTGGTACAACAAAAGGATGCTTGTTTATGTTATTAAACAACAATAATAAGATTCTATGTAGCCTCACAATAAATTAATTCATCCATACAACATATTGCCTCTTCAATTATATCATATTCAATTTATGTATCTTTCACTGATTATGTACACTCCATGGTTGGTTTCAAACAGTTTAGAGTGTGTCAAGCTATTATTTTTCTTCCATTTTAAAGTGTGAATATAAACTTCTTGCCATCAAATATGAAAAAGGATTCAACTTCTTATTAATGACAATCATAGATTTCATATACACCACTGACTATGTCCTCCCAAACAAAAAAAAGCATATAACTCTTAAGAGCAATTATAATTTTCCCTATTTTACAACCTCTCCATGTGGGCTAAACATATTTGTTCTATAGGGGTAGGTACAAAAATGTTGCTAAAATAATGAGCATTATATAAGACTAAGGTAGAACTGACACTACTCAAACAGAGTAGAACCAACATCTCTCAAATAGTGTAAGCTTGTTGAATTGTTTCAATATCCAATCCCTTCAACTTTACTAGTGTGTGAACCCTTTTCCTAGTACCTACGAAACAACATGAATAAATGAGTTAGACAAGGAATTACAAGCTAAAAGAATGATTCCCCATGAATTCCATTTACAAATCAAACTAGGAATGAAAATAGTGAAGAAAACAATGCAAATGCCAAAAACAAGGTTAAAATCCTAGAATTAGGTGTGTAAACTCATGATCCCAGTGGGGAATTGGTGCCAATTTGATGTGAAAATTGGCCCTTTCCCAATCCCTAAGATGCAAGCTTTGTTGATTGATGATGAAAAGTGATCCACTTTGATGGAAGATGAGAACTCCAAGCCAAATCTGCAAAAATCCTAGCTAAGAATTCAAATGATGGATGAGAATGACTAAGTATTTTAGCATGGTAACTTTGCAATGAATGTGGATGATCAGATGAAGATATGAGCCTTTCATTTATAGGATTTAATGATGGATGAAAGTCCAAATTTGAGCAATGTGGGACTAAATTTCATCCAATGATATGGTGCCACTTGTCAAGCTATGAATGGATGATGGTTTTCCAAGATTTGGGGTTTGTGCCAATGAGAGGGAGATTTAAAATTTGAAAATGAGAGTTAATGCTTAGTTTGACCTTTGCAAGGGACATGTAAGAGACATGTAAGACCTATTAAATGCCCTGTTGGATGTACATTTCAACTTGCTTTTGAATTCAAATTTGAGGGAAGATGCCATGTTGAGTGAAAATGTTGATTTTAATAAATTAATAAATGGATTTATTTGTGCAACTGGGATTATCTAGAGGATGCAAGTGGTTAGGATTTAGCATTTAATCATGGTTAGATTAGCTTAATGATGATTAGGTGAGTTTGACCTCTTTGACTTAGATATTTGAATTATTTAAATCAGAAAAGGAGAAATATGAATTGGATTTAATTAAATAGATGTCTTGATTTATTTAATTAAATGGATGATGCAAGATAAAGGTTGAATGATTTATGAGAGATGAAATGTTATTATTTGATTAAACCATTGGATTGACCTATATGCATATTTTGCATGTCTGCATTTTGCCCTACTTTGAAGCAATGTACTTGTTGCGTTGGTTCAAAGAATAAACTTTTCGTGATCAAATTTTTGATTTTTTGGATGCCCCAGTGGAAAGAAGTACATTGGTACATTGCCCCCTCGAGAGATCGAGCGAAAAGGTTCAATTTGAGGGTTGATCTCGCGATAAATAGGTTCAAGATGGATGGTTATGGGTGATGATGCAAATGAGATGGTTCTAAGATGCTTAGAATAACAAATCTATATTATCTTAAACAACTTAAATGATGATTTGATGTATGAGATGGATAAGATTGATGATGTGATATGTTGTGATTATGCAATGGATGATTTATGAGATGCTTAGACTAACAGATCTATTTTATGATGATGATTATGTATGTGAGATGATATGTAGAATATTGATGATTTATGGATGCAAGATGAATGCACAAGGGATGCATGATGGATGTATTGGTGATGATGATTAACTATTCATGCTATGATGTTAGTGCAGAAAATGAAGAAATTAGATGATGACAAGAGGATCCAACAAGCCAACATTATGAGAGATGATGATGAGAAATGATGATGATAGATGGATTATTTTCTTATCAAGTATTGGGACTTTAAAAGGGTCACTTACCTTATGTTTGATAACACACATAAGTACGATGCATCAAGGTATAAAGGACCAGGATGGTGTTGTACTTAGTGTGATGAAATCTCAATTCTAACACAAATAGGAGTATTCTTTGTTCACACTTTTGACATACTTAAAACCTTTACTAGATCTAATTTTAAAAAGCAAGTATTCGGCCAAGTTATTTTGCATATTAAATTGCAACAAGCACATTAGGATGTAAAGATAATGATTGTTGCTCTATTCCTATCTCTAAATCCTTTGTTCAATATCATCGAGAGGTCCTTTGAATGAGCTTAATAAGATAAATCAAACAAAAAGATCAAGTATGCAAACAAGCCAATGTTCTTCATATCTCTAGCCAAGCGTGATTTACTTTAATAGGATAAGAATCCAAGGTGATATCCAAATTGATGCCCATTGTCAGAACGATATATCCTAGGACATGCATTGTATAGGATGATGATGGGTTGATAAGTTGTTTGATAAGTTGTTGATATAAAGTTGATCGACATGTTTGAAAATGATCAAGATTTTGATTTTGCATTTAATGGTTTGTTGCTTCGATTTTGATTTTGCATTTGAAGCTTGATTTTTTTGCTAATTGTTGTGGTTTATGTTTGTTTTGCCAAAGGATGAGTGTGATGATTGATTTATTATGGATGATTGATTATCATGGGTGAAAGAGAAAAGGGACGAATGGATTTTTCAAATATTTAGATGTTTTTAGGGTTTTTCCTAAGATTTTATGAATTTTTTTGGATTTTTTTGGTTTTTGAATGTTTTTGATTTTGTGTTTTTGAATGTTTTGATTTTGGATGTTTTTCAAATTTTTGGATTTTTTGAGGTTTTTGGATTTTTCAGATGATTTTATGGGATTTGATACGGATATGTGTGACTAAGTTATGCTCATTGGAATTTTGTTGAAAACCAAGCTAAGGCTGACTGATTGAATCGATGGATTGATGATGATGATAACATTGTTGAGGATACACAACAATGCAAGGATTGATTGATTAGGATTGATGATGATAACATTGTTGAGGATGCACAACAATGCAAGGATAGTGTTAAGCAACTCAATGATTTAGAATGATATCCCAAGATGATGATGGATTGATGATGATGATTTGATTGGATTTGATTGATTAGGATTGTTGAAGCTTGGTTTGGAAAAAAAGTTGTTTGGATGATTTGATGTGACGTTTGAAGGGTGGTGTTAGATGCAACTGATAGTGATTACTTGGATTGATGTTTGATTGAAGATAACACTTGATAAGGAACATCTTCTTGTCAAAATATGCCATGAGCTAGTGATTCAGACTCTTGATCACAAATGCTTTGAAAAATTTTATTTCATGTTTTCCAATGTTCAGATCACCACATAAGTTAGATGATATAGATCAAGATTTATTCCTAAAGCAAGATGTAAATATTTTCCCCCAATGTCTAGCAATGTATGGAATGTCATGGATGGACGCTTGGATTGGTATACGAATGGATGGATATGGTAAGCACGCAAAGAATTCCAAGGATTATTTTGTGATAAGATAAGGTGTTTCATTGAATAATGCTTCATGGCTCAGATAATGCTGCATAGGATAGGATCAATGAAAATAGCCTATGTCAAGAGGATGATTTTTGCTTGGCTTTTTCTTAACTTTTCTAATTTTTGATTTTCATTTTTTTATTTTTTTATTTTTTATTTTTGTATTTTTCTAAAGATTCATGCTCAACCACCTGGTGGTGTTGACGTAGATGCCCCTATCATAATGTACCATCAATATCCTACTTGAAGGAGCTGCTTTGCTAATATACATGCACTTGAATGCAACTTTTGAGATTCTTGATCTTCTTCATCAATACCGGAATTAACTTTGTCTCTGTGCACACATCGCGATAGAGTACCTTCAAATCCTTATGATGAAGGGTTGTTGCCAATACATGGTCAATGTGAGAATTAGATATCAAAGCGTGGAGGCGGATGGAGTGCATTTAGGATAAGAGATGGATTGGTTGATAGCTTGAATCTTTGGGTTCCAAACTTGGGAAGATGAGCAATGATGGGTGGATATGAAAGTGTGCGTGGAATTAGGACCAACTACTTGATACACTTTGTACGTCACTTGAAAAGCCTGCTTTTTCTTTTGTGGACATCTTTGATGGATACTTTTCACTTTTCTAGTTTGCCCCATAGTTTCTTTGACTAATGGAGTTTGATAGGGATAATATTTCTTTGTATGTTTTGGTATCCATGCATATTTGATTTGTCCAGTATGCTTCTCAGCTTCTTTTGCTTTGATAACATTCTTCATACTTTGATTCAAATTTTTCTTTTCACATTGGTCCCACCACATGGATGGATGATAGGTGTGGGATGAAGATTCATGACATGGTCAAGTTGTAGTATTGAAACTAGTTTCATCATAAAGACTTTGTGCCCTATGTTGACATTTGCTTGAGACAAAGCGTTCCTAGTATGGTAGAAGTAGTACCTTCATGCTTTGATTATGCCTATTTTGAGATGTCTTGTTTGATAAGCGTTCTTTGATAGATAGCCATTGTAGATGATGTTACTTCAATTAGCTACTCTGCTAACTCTGGAAGATCTTGTTCTATCTGATTTGCTTCCTTGAGTGGATAATAATCAATATCTTTATTCATGATATCCTCAACAGATTTTGGGATATATCTAATAATATTGTTGAAAAATCTATTTGATCAGGAACCAATAACTTTCTTTTTGTAACAATGTCAGAATAAAGGGATCCGCCCTAAATAATTCCATCATCTACGTGTCTATCCATAAAAAGCATCTCATGGGTATATGGAGGAGTATGGATATGATCATCTTGCATAGATAGGAGAGTGTCCATTAGATGATTGTAGTATCTTGAAGATACAAATTCTTGATCTTGAATGATTTCGGAGTTGCTTTCGACATGCTTTGGATCAAGTTCTTGACATGGATTAGTTTCAAAGGATGAATGGCTCACAAAGGGTTCTTTTGGATGTCGTCATTAGACATGGGGAATAGCTCAATATCCTCTTGACCTTTAAGTGAATTTGGATCAAGTGTCAAGTTGAAGATTCCTTCAATATCAGCAATCATGAGATCGAAAGATGTCAATATGTCATGGAAAGGACCATTGCTAGACTTTGGTGAGAGATATTGATCATGCTTTAGAATAAATTCTTGAGATATTCCCTCTAACTCATTAGGTGATGTAGAGACATTTTCAACATGGTCATTGGTTGATGCTTGTTGGATGAGGCAAAAACATCTTTATTGATGAGGATTCACCATTGTTTCAAATAATTGTAGAGAGATTTACAATGTCTTCAACCATAGAGTCAAACGATAAGTTGACATTTCTTGAATTGATCATTGTTGGCATTGCTGGTGGATTTTGATTGTAGATTCAAAAGTGTCTCTCGACATATGTTGATTTGATCTTCTACGAAGTAGTATACAGCCATGCCAGTGGATGGATTGATCTTGATCCTTGTTCATTAGTTGTCATTTTTGTGTTTGTGCTTAGGTTTGTTGGATGCCTTGGGAGGCTTGTTACACTTGTTGAACTTGTCTTGTTTTGTTGCATGGCTAGATATTGTTGGATGGCCTTTTGCTAGGCTTGGTGAGCTTTTAGCACAATGTTATATTGTCTTGCTGCATTTGGTTTTGGTGGTAGTGGTGGTGGATTTGGAATTGTGTTGGATGTAGTGATGAGTCATTGAGATATGTTTGGAGTGATCATTGTAATGAGGGGTTGAGATATGATGGGTGTGAGAGTGGTAGTTGGAGTGATCGAGCTGATTGGAATGGTCAGAATGACCGAGGTGATAGGGCCTTGGGAGACCATATTTTGATTGGTTGGGATCAACATTGTTGCTTGATTGAATACCATTTATTGGTGTGATGTCAATGGTATATTCAAAGGATTTGATGTGATGGCTTGATTAGCATTAGGTGGATTGATTTGGATGGAGTGATTGGTGCTAGGTAAAGGGGGAAGCCCTAAACCAAGGAATGATGTTGATATGGGTAATGGTGGGGGAGATGTATCTTGGTGTAATGACTCAACTATTTTGGTAAGTGTAGAAATTTGATCTAGCCAAATTTGTTCTTGATTTTGATCTTGACTCCCTTGATATAGTTGATTTGGCTCTTGTTTAAGCATATTTGGAGTGTGTACTTGTGTTTGATTTTGGACAATGTTCTGATTTGGGATGACACTCAGATTTGGCATGATAGGTTGAAATTGACCATTACTTATGTTTGAAATACTTGTATGATTTGCAAATGTATCCATCCCAAAGTTTTCTGGATTCATGTTTCTAAAACTTGTGCTTGGTACATTTTCATTTGGCTTGTAGGGATTTGGTGGGATGACGTTGTTCACTTGAAGGCTCATCCTTTGATTGTTTGGTTGACATACTTGTAGGTTTGGATTTAGATTTACCATCAGGAAATGTGTTCCAATCTTTGATTTGGGAATACTCACACTTGTTGTACCATTGATGTTTTTCGAAGGTAATGATCCCATGTACAGTTTGTATAAGTGTGAGTGTTGATAATCAATCGGTATTGTAAAGCTTTGAAAGTTCAATTGATTTGGATTACTCATGATGTATGGATTAAGTTTGTATTCCATGTTCTCCTTATGTTTTGACCTTGTTACAAAAGTCACCTCTAAGGTTCTGAGGACTAATGACGAGATGAAGAATGAAAGTTGTAAATGATATGAGTGTTGAATGTTTAGGGACCTTGTATCAATGCTAGACTTAGGTTTTGATTTTGGTTGGTTTGATTTGGATAATGAACTTGTAAAACCTAAGATGTAAGATGTTATCTTAGGATGAACTTGTTCAAAGGATTGCTGATTTAATTAGAGGTATGAGAAAGGATGTATTCCCATACTCCTAACTAAACAAGGTGATTTTTGGTTTGATGATTTACCCAAGTCTAGAGTGATGTTTCCAAAGCTCTAAAGTTGTTTGGGGGATGAGGATGATAAATGTTTCGATGGATGAATTGTTTGATTTGATCCTAAATGAACCTAGGAAGGACTTGTTTACAAGGCCAAGATAGTGAAGAGCATGCTTTTCTCTAAGAGTGATTTAAAATCAAAAGACCAATGTTTGCATGAAAACCATATGACCAAAGGATGCCAAGCACATGTGTGGGGTCCAATTGATTTAATCTTTGCTTAATGGATTCTTTTTACCACAAACACACTCTTGATTAGGTTTTCAATTGAATGTCCAATGTCCTAATTCTCTTTCATCCCACAAAGTGCATTATGCAGAAATCGAGAAAATCAAGGCAAAGGTTACCTAAAGTTGACTTTAGTAGAAGCAAATTGAGATGAAAATCCAAATGTTTAGAAGCCTCTAAGGATACGAATCCCAAGGGAAAGCAATAAAATGTGAATTTTTTCAAGGATATTTGCCTCTCCTAAAGGGTTTGTAATTTTGATGATTCATTGAATGTTGGTTTCCCAATGTTTTCGATTAAATCACTGTGTTTTCAAACCAAGAACAAGTACAAAACCCTATGGATATGTAAGGAAATATTTGTTGAATACCCACTTAGACAAGTCCAGCTACGCTTATCTTTAGTGAATGGTTAGATGCTTGACCCCATTGGCTCCATCCACGACACTCACTTATATGGGGCATCCAAGCATCAACACCCATGAAACTCCCATGGAATATTTTCCATTTCTACTCAAAGACCATAAAAGTGTGGGGTGGCTTGAACAACCTGTCTTGCACCAACAAAATATATTAAGGATTTTGGAAAAAATTCTAGCACATGGGTTTTAGTAAAGACTACTCATAGGAGTTGACCCAAGCGTGGCAAGAGTCCCCTTTCAGATCCATCTTGTTGGAGTCAACCGCATGATATTGGTGTTTCATCTAATATCACATTTATATCCCGATTGGAAATACTCTTAGCTTTAGAGTGTTACCAGTTGAATCATTCCTTGGGTGATTACTTTTTCCCACAAGGCAGGCCCTCTAGGATAAAGAAAAGTGAATGAAGAGCAAAAACTGTAATTTGATCAATCTTTGATGGCAACAAAGAGAGAGAATATACGGAAAAATGCCCCCACTCACACAAGATTTTGTTCAATTTTTAAGCCCAAATTGAAGTGTGAGGTGATTGCTTTATCTCATCCCAAAGTCATGAAAAAGCCTTTTGATTCTCAAGATCGCTATAAAGCGCGAGAGAAGTGCATGCATCCTTTTTTTGATGGCTTTAGTCTAAGTAATCCCTCACAAAAACAAAGCTACACTTGTTCTTTTTAAAGCCTCAAAGCAATATGTGACTTCATTTTAAAGCACCAAATCACAAGTGAAAGACATTTGTTCAATTTGTTAACCCCATAAATGAAATCTAGTAAGTTGTTGATCCTATTGTTCATTTTAACCTTTGCAAAAAAAATTTAAAAAGAAAAAATGAAAAGTTTTTCTTAAGCCCAAATGAAAGCTAGTGTTCTAAGGATGAAAAGATGACAAATTATTTAAAGAAGTTTTAAAAAAACACTTAATTGTTTAAAAACACTTTGATTGAAGAATAAATCATCACCATCCTCCTTCCTTTTTTTTCGATTTTCAACCTACAAAGTTGAAAAAAAAAGTCAGATTCTAGAAAAACAGGAAATAAAACCAAAAAAAAGAAGGTAAATAAATCCTAAATCAAAAGCATGTGCTAAAAAGTTAAATTCTCCCTTTTACTGTCTCCCCATAACTTGTGAAGGTGTTTTTATTTTCCCTCCGGTTGGTGTTTTACAACACTGCTTTACTAGTCGGCTACTGTCAGACGACAGAGCATGATTGTGTCACTATTTAGTCCCGGTTCATGTCCAACATTGCTCTTTTCAAAAATTTGAAAAAAACCTGCAAGTCAATGAGTCTAGCGGTGCTATTAAAAATTTGAATTTTTTGGCGAGATGAGCCCCGGCACAATTTCTATTTCCAGGTGCAATATGATGCTAACAAGCCTACAAGCCAAAACAGCAACGCTAAGCCGTGGTACAAACAGCGACGCTTAATGAGCCCATGTTGGAATTTCCTGTGTGTGAAGAAAAATGCAGAAATTTCAAGAAAAAAGTTAGAATTAATGATATCCAGCCCTCCTTCTAGCGCCAAATGTGCAAACCCTTTTCCTAGTACCTGCAAAACAACATGAATAAATGAGTTAGACAATGAATTTGATGTGAAAATTTGGCACTTTCCCAATCCCTAAGATGCAAGATTTGTTGATTGATGATGAAAAGTGATCCACTTTGATGGAAGATGAGAACTCCAAGACAAATCTGCAAAAAGCCTAGCTAAGAATTCAAATGATGGATGAGAATGACTAAGTATTTTAGCATGGTAACTTTGCAATGTTTGTGGATGATCAAATGAAGATATGAGCCTTTCATTTATAGGATTTAAAGATGGATGAAAGTCCAAATTTGAGCAATGTGGGACTAACTTTCATCCAATGATATGGTGCCACTTGTCAAGCTATGAATGGATGATGGTTGTGTAAGATTTGGGGTTTGTGCCAATGAGAGGGAGATTTCAAATTTGAAAATGAGTTAGTGCTTAGTTTGAACTTTGCAAGGGACATGTAAGAGACATGTAAGACCTATTAAATGCCTTGTTGGATGTACATGTCAATTTGCATTTGAATTCAAATTTGAGGGAAGATGCCATGTTGAGTGAAAATGTTGATTTTAATAAATCAATAAATGGATTTATTTGTGCAAGTGGGATTATCTAGAGGATGCAAGTGGTTAGGATTTATAATTTAATCATGGTTAGATTAGCTTAATGATGATTAGGTGAGTTTGACCTTTTTGACTTAGATATTTGAATTATTTAAATCAGAAAAGGAGAAATATGAATTGGATTTAATTAAATAGATATCCTGATTTATTTAATTAAATGGATGATGCAAGATAAAGGTTGAATGATTTATGAGAGATGAAATGTTATTATTTGATTAAACCATTGGATTGACCTGTATGCATATTTTGCGTGTCTACAACTAGCATACTCAACATGCCCTTTTAGAGTATGTAGTCCTCTCCTCCTATAAACATCAAGATCAAATAACAAATATTTGAATACAAAATTTTTCATAATGTGAAGAATAATCATCACAAAGAACAAAATGGAAGTGATCTTAAGATCCTACCTTGCAATCTTGGCACATCTTTTTGCCTCTTTAGCCATTTGATTAAGGTCTCTAAATTTATTCCTATCACCAAACATCTTATTATCTAGAGGATGCAATCTACGCAAATTCCTTTGAGCATGGGCCCATTTTATTTCTTTGGCTTCTTTTCCAAAATCCTTCTGGGTGGTGAAGGCAATCCAAAATATACAAGATCATGAACAAATTAATTTTGTAGAGGCATCCAAGTGTCTTGATTGCAGAAAAATAAATAACATATGGGTTTGATTATTTTAATTCACATACTCTTTTCTCAATAAGAAAACATGAGTTTATATCTAAAATAAATCTATCTTGAAGGCTTCCCAAAAAATATGATAGTCATGATTGAAAAATGTATGAGATATTGGGTATGTACAAGATCATGATGGGCCAAAAAGTGGTGATATGTAAATGATATGATGGCCCATGTGGCTAACGACTTTTTTTTTACCCAAAATTGATGAAACGAAAAGGGTTTTCAAAAGAGACTCTCAACTTTACACCAATATAAATTATGCTTTACTTTGAATTTAATAAATAATTATTATTCATTTTCTATTTGAATTATGACTAAAGTCCTAATTGATAGGGTAATTGAAAATCATCTATAGCTTTTAAACAATATCACATTCTTTTAATCAAAAAAATGTGTCACATTCTATGCTTTGCATACTATAGGATTAGAAAAAAAAATAAAAAATGAAGTTTTGACCAAGTTAAGCTGGTTAGACATATGAGTTTTTATATTTTTAAAAATTTGTAATAAAAAAATCATAATTAATTATTTACTTGGAATTTTTTTTTAAAAAAATATGCATCACACCGGGACATGAGTCCTCTACTTATATCTAAAATATTATCATTTTATTGTGGTTAGGGTGGTCAGATAGACACCTACTTCTTATTTTTTCCCTAAAATTTAAGTACTACTACATTGAAATTTCAAAATTTTACCAAATAGATTTATTTATTTTTTAAATAAACCTAGTAGTTTAGAAATTAAATTAAATTTGCTACAAATTATATTCTTACATATTTTTGAAATAATATAGAAACTTATTCAAAATTTTACGTCAAGTTGCCTAACTCTGATTTTTCTAAATATTTTGCCACTTAAGGGCCTGTTTTTTCCATGATGATCCTACACATATCCTATTGTGGTTTATATTCCTTCAGAATTACCAAGCCATACTTTTATTGATGTGTTCTAGCTATCACATAATATTATAAATGATAATTTCCTTCTAATTCTCAAACCTATAGGTTTCCTATTATCTACTAGTTTCTACCAACAGTCAAGGTTTCAATCATGTTAAAGTATTCTTCAAAAAATAGAATAAAATAAAATAAAGCAATGTTATTAATTAAAGTTACTAAAAATAGATATTTCAATATTAAACTATTGATTAACAATAATTGCATTTTAATATAATCTTCAAATTATATGAATATACTATTATTTTTAATAAAGGAAAAAATGGGTTTTATAGGGACACGAAACCACAAAGTTTACAACATAATATAGGAAAGGACAAAAAAGACCTCTAAATTAAACAAGTTGCAAAGAAAGAAAAACCCTAAAAAAATAGTAGCCAACTAGAAAAAGCCACAAAGGACCACCAAAAAGCCAGCCAAGGCGTAGACCAAAAAACCAGCAACAACTAATCCAAAGTCTTCAAAACTTTCTCAGTCTCGGCCTCCAGATCCTGCATATACTAGACTCCCTTCTTGAAAGTTTGAATCATCTATGGCGTGGGGGGCACCTTCCTTTTCAGATTAGCCCTGGTTCTCTTCAAAATCTGTATGTCCTCTTCTTGGTTTTTATCTTCAAATTCTTCCAAATCCACACTTTTTATTAACCCTGGATTTCTTATGCTGGAGCATCCTTGGTTCTTGGCAATCTTGCATCAACCAAAAATATTTTCTTTGAGTTTTGTTCATTTTTTTTTTCTTGCACAGTTCATGTTGGGAAACTCATCATATTTTCTCACTAGACTCTACAAATCTTTGTGTACATCCTAGACATGTTCATTTTCCATATTCCAAGATTTTAGTGTGAGTAGATCTTTTTTCGGTAAGTTATCGCTTCTGAAGTTCATGATAGTTTATTGAACTAGCACCAGAATAGTTTCCAAGCCTAATGGCTAATTTGATCATTCATGGATCACCCTCGTGACTTGCGGATCTCGACGGTGTGATCTTAAATGTTCTGTGGAGTGCCCTTGACCTTCGTTATAGGTCCACACTTCATTCTATACACCTTTTAATAGAGTAATTCAAATTTGAAACTACCCTATTCATCTGCACGCTACATTTTCTTTCCTTGGATAATGTGATGATCTTTGATTGAGGTAGATTTTTCCAAAATTGTGGATATATTATAAAGATTGTAATCGATCATTAGAATAAGGTAGTTGAATTAGTAGTTGATGGAGTAGATTAGGATTGATTTGAATTGTAAGAGTTCAACTCACATATAGGAGCATATTGGAATGTTGTAATATAGAACATGTTATATAAGGCCTATGAGCTGAATCTATAAACTTGGATGTTGCTGATTGAATGTAACTAAGATTTATGTTAATGAACATATTTGCATCTGCATTTTCCTCCATATTTTGTGTTGATTTCCTTGTGTTACTCTTGTTGCACGATCCAGATTGTTCTATTTGAGGACCCTCCTACCATGGTTGTGTTAGGTGTGTTTGAAGCAAGTGGGAAGAGGTGCTAAAAGATTATATTTGTGCATGGATTTCTAACTTTGAATCCAATATTGTTTGATTTATGGTTCCCATTTAGTCATTATGGTTGCAATGCAATGAAATAGTCATTGTTATATAGTATATGTTGAATGTTGTTCTCTATATAGTTAGCCATTAGTCTAATTAGGTGTACTTTGGTCAGAATTCCTATGAGCCTTCCTATTTTTTGAGCTACGAGGTGGGTGAGGCAAAGGTCATGGATGGACTTTTTAAAACTTTGGCTAGAATTCCTGTCATCCTCCCAATTTTAATCCTTGAGGTGGTTGTGGGAAGGGTATCGGAGGTGGTTCTTGGCTGCCTTGGGGATAAGGTCATGTGTTTCCTATTGTGTTAATAGAGAAGACGACCAAAATTAAACATTGGCTCACATCAACATTAATTTTTTATGCTTCCTTTGTGGGGTTGATGGTTGTGATAGCACCTGCCATTTATTTTCTTGTTGCTTGCATTTAGTGCTCATGGTTTCCATGTGGTCAAATAGTTAATCCTTTGTAGCTTATTTTGTTTTCCATAAGGCATTGTCATTGTCCCTTTTCTAGTGTTGGCTAGGTTGTTTCATTTTCATTTGTGCAACCCTGGAAAAAGTATTTAAAATTTCCATTTAATAGGTTCATAAAGGTGTTGAACATATGTATGTGGTAGCCAATGTTCTTTAGTATGTTTAATACAAAGCCTATTTGGGCCATAGAAAAATGGCCCCTTGTCATTTTTATGGCCTTTTAGGTCTTGTTTCATGGTATTTGATATATTTTTCTTTGATTTTATGCGGCAACATGGCTTCAACGTGCATATTTAGGTACTAAAATTCAAATAATGATGTCTTAGGAAGGTGTTGTGAAGTGTTGTAAGAAATTTCTACATTCTTCTATACTCTATTCATTATAATTCACCTAAAAATCACCTTTCTACACATCATCAAGTCCTATTTCAAAGTGTTGTAGAGTCTTGTAGCAAGATTTCATGCTTTTCTAGGCACAACTTCACTATTTATCCTTTTTATTATGACTTATTTGACCCCTTTGTGCCCTCATATGTCTTTATTAAGTGTTTTTTTTAATATTATCCCAAAAAATAACATTAAATACAACATATTTCCCGACACATATTTTTAGGTCCTAGGTGGGACCCATTTTCCATGGGTGGTGAATGAGTCCCCCTTGGCCCCAAATTCAAATATATATATTTTTTTAAATGGGTTTTTATTCAAAACATTTTATGTCGGCCTGTGATGAGGTATGAATGGTTAACTAAGGGACAAGTGTGTGTAAATAGGAAATTTTGACCTCATTTTACATCTCCAACATCTCCTCACTCGTTCAAGCATTCGTTCACACATCTAAGGATTCAAGCATCTTACAACATCAATTCAAGCAATATTCAAGCACTTTGAAGCATCCATTAACATTACTTCATACTTGCATTATCAAGGGTTTCGTAAGTTGATAGCATTTGCATGTTATTATTTTGTCATTCTCTTTCATTTCATTATTTTATTAAGGGTTTGATTACCAAAGTGGGGTTTGACAAGGAAAACCCCTATTTCCTAACCCTCAACCACTTTTCCCTATTGCATGTGTGTTTGCAGTCTTAGGTATGTAGATTGAACAAGATTTTTGGTGTTGAAAAGTGGGAGAACATGTCAACTAGGTGCTTCAAGTCAACTCATTCATATTTCAAGCTTGAAGAAGGTTTTCTATCTATTTCTTGTAGAATTGACTTCAACAATCTGACAAGTAGATATTCTCAGATTTGGTGTTGTAGAGTTGTCTCCTAATTTTCTAGAAATTTGGGAGAGGAATGATTCACCACCAGTGGTGAATGAGTCCCACCTTAGGACTGAAAATCTGAGTTTTGTCAAATTTTAAATCCAGATAGTCAAAAACCTGTTTCTCACACTTTTTCACCAAGAGGAGGACTAATTCACCACCCTAGGCGAATGAGTCCCACTATGAAAAATCAATGATTTCAACCAACATCCACAATATTCCATAATCATCAAAGTCTTTTTAGACAACATTTCTGGCATTTTCCTACATTTTTATTTTTTGTGGTTAGTTCTCTATTACAGTTAGCAACATTTCTATTATTTGTATTTAGACATCTTAGATTACCTTGAATTTGACTTCAACCCATCCTTTGTGGTACTTGTATGAGTGTTTTGTGCCATTTTGATAATACTTTAGTGAGAAGAATTTCTAGACTCATGGCTTCCCATGATAACACTTTCTTTGTGGACCTTGGGATCTCAAGAGCTCCTACTCCTATAATGGACAATGGTGCATTAGGAATTGATCATACAATATCCATGCCTTCACCTTTCCATCCAATGAATGTTGACACAAATAAAAACTCTCTTCCTCAAGACAAGGTCATTAATATTCATGTAGAATTTACACATTTACAACAAGAAATGTCATAGCTTGAAAACATTTTCATAACTACCATACCTGACATTGATAATCTTCATCATTTGATTGAAAGAGATGATGGCTTACAAGTGATGAAGAAAATTTATGAGATTTACAATAAACATGCCTTTTCTAATATCCAATTTGCAAACATTCCTGTAAGCCAAGGAGGACCTCAAATTCCTCCCCCTTCAACCATAGCATCTATACCAACTTATAGCAATCCACCAGGCATTACAACTATTCAACAGGTTAGTTATGTGGCTCCTTCCTTTACAATTCCACCTAGCATTCCTACTCTCTTGTGGTATCACAAGTCCCTTCCACTAATTTAACACCCCTTAGTATTCCTTTCACTTCCCCTAACATCAATTACACTCCAAAACCATTTTCACTTCCATCTCAACCTACATACCTTGACCTTTTTCTTACACAACTCTTTACCACCATTTCTTCCATGCAACATTAGCTTTCTACCATTAGTCAAGGTCAAACTACTCCACCCACATATCATGTCTATAGTAGCCCCTTATCCTTAGAATTCTTACACACCCCGATGCCACAAGGGATAGAAATTCTTCGGTTTGAGAAATACAGAGGAAAAGGAGATACTATCAACCATGTTAATGCTTATACAACTTTATGTAGTGATTTTTTCCTTGATGAGAAACTCTTAGCCAAAATTTTTCCAAGGACCTTGAAAGATACTATGTTAGAGTGATTTTCCAACTTTCTAATCATTTCATCCATTCCTTCAATGAACTTGTAAATTCTTTCATGAGTAGCTTTCAAGTTCACATGACCCCTAAGAAGGAAATGGATGACCTCATGTGATGTAGACAAAAAATAGATGAAAAATTAATGGATTTTATCTCACAATACCTATCCTTGTATGCTCAAATAGATGTCAAGATTCCCAATGCACATCTACAAAAGATTTTTATTGAAAAATTGCACACAAATCTTTAGAATAAGCTAACTATGATGAAATTCCCTTCATTTATGCATTTATTCTCAAACTTGTGTGAATACCATAACTCGGTTTTAAATCATGATTGAAAATCTACTTCTAGCCAAGCTAACAAACCTGAACACAAAAATCAAAATCACAATAACAATCAAGACCTTCACAAACCAAATAGAGGCTTCTTGTAGTTTAATCCTCCTCCTCAACCCCAACCATAACCAACCCAACAAGTTCAAAATCAAGTGGCCACTATTAAGGTAGTGGTGCCTTATCATTATGGGGACCCCAAGAGAAAATTTACTCCCCTAGTCGACACCCTCCATAATAATTTTATGAACCAATTAATTCAACAATGCATGCTCACTTTGCCACCTATTAGACCACTTGATCCAAACCATCCATTACCACCCACATTCAAACCTAAAGCTTATTTTCATTTTCTTCACCAAAATGGACATGACACTTAACACTTTAAGCATCTAAAACATCTAGTTCAAGACCTCATTGATTGAGGTCATTTAACAATTATGGGTGTTAATGATCAAGGAAATAAGTCTATGGCACACCCTAACCAAAATTAACAGATTTTCACCAACCCCCTGTTGGTGTAATTAATTATTAATTACACTCACATAACATTACTTAGGTAATTATTTGATTCCTAGGTTAATTAGTTGTCATCCTTATCTTGTTGAGCTATCTTGTTGCTCAAAATAAGATTAGGGTTACGTATATCTTTCTTTTATAAAGAAAATCATTATCTTGTAATTATTAAATTCTCGAATAAGATTATGTTGCACATTCTTTTGCAACCTCTTTGCTTTTTCTGATTTTCTCTTCTGTGGAAGGTATTTTCGGTTTGCAAATCTGATCTTGGTTTCTAACATGGTATTAGAGCCTTGATTTGCAACACCTTCTCAAATTTTTGAGAAAATCATTGCAGGGTTCGTTTAGGATTCCTCAAGGGTATCATGCCTTGAGTTCATCTATGCGGCGTTTTGGATCAGATCAGGCCTCACCATTGGATCCAGAGTGTAGGAAAAAGTCAGGATTGACTTTTGTTTTGTAGATTTTGGCCATCATTTTCCAGATTTGTGAGGGTTTCAAGTTGGGAGATTGTTAGCAAGTTCTAAAGTTAGCAGATTTTTTGGTACATTTTGGGCAGAAACGGAGGTCACCATCATGTTCACAGTGGCCTAAAACCCTAAGATTGCCTTTCATTTCATTGATTTTGATGAAAGTTGTTTCTAAGGGAAAAAAATTTTACCACGAAGGTTGTATGGCCTCCCCAACTCACATCCCGAGGCACAAAAAATGAAAAAAAAAATCTTGGGTTCTACGCCTGTGCTCCCAGTATAGAAGGCATTCGCTGCCTAGTGGCCATCGGGCAACCACCCAACCGCCGCTGCCACTGAAGCCACCCACCCATCCATTTCTGAGCTGAGCTCAGCCACTGCGACCCTCTCCAGCCTCCACCGCTACTCAGCCCATCACCAGTGTCCACTGCCACTACCTTTGTCAGCGCCCACAGGCCTTCTTCGCAGGGGCTCTAGTCCTATTGAGGACTGGGCGCTCTACGCCCAGCCCCGGTCAAGCTCAACCCCCAACAGTGGTCACATTGGTGACTGGGGACCGCGCTCAACCCCTAGCAGCCCCCTATAGTAGTTCAGCAGTCGTATGGGAAATGAGGGGCTCTTCCCTAGCCCCTAGCCACCAGCCCCTTGGTCCTGCATGGGACTAGGGGCTTATTTTTTTTAGCCCCCTCAGCTACCTGTAGGCCTTGTTGGCCTTTCTAGAGCTATCTTCATGAAATTAGGTGTATTTTTTGCATACGATGTCCATTTTTTGTAAATGTGATACTGTTGGAAAGATGATTATGATGCCGATCTAGTGGTCTTAGTTTTTTTTACCAGATATTGCTCCAGATTTATTTTGCAAGCCTTTGAACTTAGATGTTGTTATTTTCACTCTAGAGGGCATATTTTTTGACTCGGTGATCCATTTGTTATCATTCTTACGGTGTTGGAAAGCTGATTTAGTCCTCTACATAGATCTGATACCATGTAGAAGTTGAGAAAGCCAACTTCACATACCCCAAAGATCACCTGCATGTAAATAACCTGTCATAGACAGAAGAGATGGAGACAAAAAAGCAAGGGTGCTCTGAAAGCTAAAAAATGTATTAATCACAGAGAGAGATAAAATAAAATGATCAATCCTTATAAAAAGGAGATTGTGCAACCCTAAAGAAACCCTAATATGCAGAAATTTAATAATTAATATAATTATTAAATGTAACAATATGCAAACTAAAGTGAAATCTTAAGAGTAGAATAAAGGTGACTTAATTAATATAATTAAGTGAAAACCTTTACTCTAACAGCCCCCTTAAGATGAGCAAGAGTGCAACTAAAAACATGAAAGTAAAATGAGGGTCCCATTTTTATGGTTAATGTTCAGAGTCTATTTTTGGTACTCCTTCCCATGGAAGAGTTTTAGTCATAGTTTGGCATTGGCATCGAGATACATGGCTTCCAGATTTTGTCATCATATCATCCACTATTGCTTCACAGATTCCAAGGTTGTTCTAGTTTGTGAGTTTTCGAGTGTTTCGTGGCATCGGGTTTGCTATCACATTATCATGATTCCAGTTTTGGTTTTAGTTGTAGACAAAATTATCTTTCCTTGCTTGTCAGATTGTGGTTCTAGTGTTCTTCCAGTGCTTCTTTGTAGCATTCATTTCATTGTAGGGGGTTTTGTCCCACTAGGTTTTCCTTCTCTACCTCATCATTGCATTTGTACATGAGTACCTAATCAGGCTTTATTGTTGGGACTCATATTTGCATAATAATCTACTTCTCCCTAAGTTACACTTATGGGGGGGTGTTGGTGTAATTAATTATTAATTACACTTGCATAACTTTACTTAGGTAATTATTTAATTCCTAGGTTAATTAGTTGTCATCCTTATCTTGTTGAGCTATCTTGTTGTTCAAGGTAAGATTAGGGTTATGCATATCTTGCTTTTATAAAGCAAATAATTATCTTGTAATTATTGAATTCTTGAATAATATTATCTTGCACATTCTTTTGCAACCTCTCTGCTTTTTCGGATTTTCTCTTCTATGGAAGGTCTTTTCGGTTTGCAAATCTAATCTTGGTTTCTAACACCCTCTGCCTAAACATACTACTTCATTTTTCAGGGCTACCGAACCTTCAAATACTGATGTAATGAATATTGGCACAAACAATGAAAAACACCATATATCTCCACCTATTTCTAAAAATAGTCCTATAGATCAAATTGTGGCTACAATAGACATTATCCTTCATATGGGCCAAACCACTAAATCTCTTGATATCACTTTTTCTGCTAAAGAAATACTACAAAAAATTCCTAATGGTCCTCTCTACATAGCTGGAAGAATCTATGATAAGCCCACTAATGGGGTATTAATAGATCTCGCTTGTGGTAAGCATGTGATCACAAAGGAGTTTCTAGTATTAAATGGGCTATATCAAGATGATTATAATAAACTGACTGCATGGATAAAAAGACACGCTTTTTCTGCATGCCCTATGATCAGATTGATCGTACTCCCTTTACAAATAGGACCTAAAACTCTGGAGGTAACATTTTCAATCATTCCACAATTTGACCAATTTAATTTTTAGCTAGGGCGCCGTTGGATTCACTCAATGAAAGTGGTCCCATCACTTGTTCACAAGTGTTTGAAGTTTCCACATGGAAATGAGATATTTATTGTACACCATAGTGGATTTAATCCCTTATCCTCTAAAGAAATCTTTTCCTTAGAAGCCTTTTGGCTTGAACACATGGAACCTATCACCCCTTCAAATGAGTTGCTTTTCAGAGCCCATCAAAAGTTCAAAGCCAAGAAAATAACTAAATTGTCTCTTCTTGGCATGTCCTCATCCACTTCCATAACCCCTATCATGGATGAAACCATGCTTCAACCTGAGTCAAGCATTAAAAAAATCATACAACCTCCTAAGTAATCACCCTTAGACACTTCATTTCCATCTTTTAAATGACCACAAGACAAAGAAACCAATCCTATTATACCTCCACCTTAAACAAGTGTATAAAGAAAAAGAGAAAGTGGTTGACCCATATTCTTTATTTTCTTCCATTCTTCCCCCTTCAGAATTACAAGAACCTATGATGACTCAATCTTGTCTTACAGCTAAACAACTTCAAAACCATATTAAACAAAATTGTGGTGCTAGGAAATGTAGGCATCATCATTGTCTACTTGCTTGCGAGTCTGGCATAGAAGAAAATAAAGACAATCAACCTCAGTCTTTGACAGAAATAATAGATGCCCACCCTGCTTCTCCTAACCCGCCACAAAATAGTTTGGTACAACCTTCACATCAAACTAAACAAATCAAACAACTATAACTTTTGATACATCCATCTTTAGAAATAACCCTTCGTCCTCCCATTGGCATTAATCTTGACAATGATGATGATGCTAAGATTGCTAAAATAGATGAAGAAATACAAAATAATCTAAACTGTTTATTTTCATCTACAATGTGCTTAAAAGATAAATCCTCTCCATCAAGTGAAAAACTTGGTACCACTCCTAGTTTGGTGCTTGCAATTCTTCCTTTGGATAGTCAACCACCCTCACATTACACTAATCATAATTGGGAGGTGGATGACTTGTTAGATTGTTGACTAGCATTCACCTAACTAGCCTTTTTCTTTTTTCTTTTCTCATTTTCTTGTTCCTTTTTGTTTTACTTTCCATGTGTGTATTGTGTTCCCCTAGAATGTGTGTTTGATGTTTCTCTCTCTTTGTACACTTCTTCTATTCATATCTCTATTCTCTATTTATCGTGCATCCCTGTATTTTTTGCTTTTATTTTTTGTTCTCCTTTTGGGGATGGTGCAAAGAATAGAGACACCCTATGTCTCTTCCATGTTCACCCAAAAGGTCTTTGTCTTTCTCTTTTTTGTTATTTTTTTTCCTTTTGGGAATGATGCAAAGTGTAGAGACACCCTATGTCTCTTCCATGTTGATCCAAAAGGTCTTTGTATTTTTCGCTTTTGTTTTTTGTTTTCCTTTTGGGGATGATGCAAAGTGTAGAGATTCCCTATGTCTCTTCCATGTTGACACAAAATATCGTTGTCTTTTTTTCTTTAATTTCATTTATTCCTTTTGGGAAAGATGCAAAGCATTGAGATGGAAATGTCTCCTTTATGTTTACCCGAAAACTTTTTCATTTTCCTTCGCCTTTTCTTTCTCATTTCTCTTTTGCTTGTGTTTTACTTTTGGGAATGATGCAAGGTGTTGAGACTGCAATGTCTCTTCCATGTTGACCCAAAATAGACTTTCTTTTTCTTTTGTTTTCAGTCTCTTTGTGTCATTCTTCTAGTTCTATGTGCATTGGGGAATAATGATAGTTCTAAGCTCTTTCCTAAAAACATTGCAGCAACAAACATATTGACTCCAAATCCATAGATCCCTTATGTATTTGGTGTGCTCGTTTTTGGGGGGCAACTCCCTTCCTTTATTTTTTTTTTCATTTTTCTTGACATGACACAACCTAACTTTGAAACATATGACTTGGAATAGGGCTTTCCAAGTGGGCTCTCATGTCTTTTTTTTAATTTTTATTTTCTTCTCTACTTTAAAGTAATTTCTCACAGAACAATGTATAGCAATTCCTTTAAATTGGGGGGTGTACATTACCATAATTCATTTGCATTATTGGTTCCTAGTGTAGCCTTGTCATTTAT
>VDFB02200884.1:191917-210860 GCA_007258455.2 Sequoia sempervirens | reverse complement strand
ATATTATATATATAATATTTATTATTATAATATATATTATATTATACTATAATATAATAATATTATAATATTATAATTTATTAGGGACATAAGCAGGAGATTTATCCGCTATCTAGTTTATTTAATTTGAAATCCAATTTTGGAATCAAGAATTAGGAAACAAACCCTAGAAATGTTTAGGGGGTGGGAAACATCAACAAACAAATTAATAAACACTAAAAATTGGAGCCGAAACCAATAGCGGCAGAAGAGTTTGGAGGAGCTGATTTCTATTCAATGCTTTCATCTATAGTAGTTCTGATATGTGTGGATGTAATAGACAACCTTCATTCATCCCTCTTTGGCTTTCACATAAGAGTGATTTCATTCCCCTGTTCAACCACTACTTTTGAAGGTGTGATTGTTTCATCCTTCCATCAGCTAGAGGGTTTAAGTGGAACTTCCCTCTTGCTTTCTCTATTCCACCACTTTGTTCCTTTCTCTAATAGCAGTGGGGAAAGTAGGTAAAGGATTCCCTAATGTTAAAACCTAAATGTGCTCAGTATTAGGATCTTGGTTGTTATTTTAATTTTAAAAACATACTCTAAAACCCTCATTGAAACCTTATTTTCAGGTTGCAGCTTGCCAAATTGGAGAAGTGAAAGGTCAATACCAAGGAATAATGGTGGAAGAGTTTAGAGGAGCTGAAACTAATGAGCAGATTAAAGAATTTAAAATTTTTAAGCAATTTTTTTTGAAATGGCATTTATTTAGCATTAGGATTCCTAAATATGGTGAATGGGATATGGAATCATAAAAGTCCGAAGTCACTTTGATTCCTTAATTTCCTTTTTAACATTCATCGATTTCTTTAATTGAAATATTTGGTCATATTTGTGCATGTGTATTTGGAACATTCATAAAGTACATTCTCCATAGAAGTCTTGAACAGTTTCCTGGTTACTTCCCACCTTGTTCTTTAAATTCATTTACATATGATCACACTCCTGTATGTTTTTCTTAGCTTTACATAATAGAAAAATCTTCGAACAATAATGGAAGGAGATGTTGTACAACAAGCATTCAGAATGGGAATATTTAATATGCTATTGAGAAAATAAAGGTGGTCAATCCCTAGGTTTGGTTCTTAGATAGTCTTAACAATCTCTCACATATTTGGAAAGAAATCATCTTCTTTTAGGTCTTTTTTTAACCCTCCAACATTTATCACATTTTGCTCTACTAATTTCCTACCAAAATGTGATGGACCTGCATAAAAACATCATATAAAAGATGGGAAAGATAATTTTCTTCATTCTATTCAAGGAAGGGGTTAAAAGTACAATCCAAAAGTTAAGTTGGGTTTGTTACATCAATTATCCATAGCCTAATTGCTTTTAATAAACTACTAACTAAGCATTTAGTGTATTGATTTGCATGTTCTTGTTTCTTTCAAGTGAAATATTCCTTCGTGTTAATGTATAAAGTTGAAATGTTGGGTATTGTACATTAGAAATGACCCTTTCTTTTGTGACTGGAAGATTTACATATATAAAGGGTCCATTTTTTTATGATTTTTTTGGTTGTAGGGCATGTTGAAATGTAGAAAAGTAGTGGCAATGAAGAAGCTATCATTAGCCCATTCTCAGCTTA
Source organism: Sequoia sempervirens (assembly GCA_007258455.2). Lineage (NCBI taxonomy): Eukaryota > Viridiplantae > Streptophyta > Pinopsida > Cupressales > Cupressaceae > Sequoia > Sequoia sempervirens. The sequence continues at coordinate 209,228 of VDFB02200884.1, read as the reverse complement.
GCCATGAATTAACTTCAATTCAAGATTGAAGTGAAGCTCATCTCAAATGTCCTGGTGTACTAATTGTGTTGTAAAGATCTGTAAAGTATAACTGTTCTAAAGGTTCTTGAGTTCATTTAGTTTTTGAGTTTCAAATTCGAATGAAACTTTCAAGTAAAAAAGTTCATTAATTCATAGTGATTATTTGTTTTATGCCTTTTTGAATTATTCAATTCTTCAACAAATGTTGTAACCATTGAGGTTCTGATTTGCCAATGAGGTTTAATGAAGTAAATTTCTAGACTCTTAAATATTGTGTTGTAGCTCCTCTTGATTTGTGATCTATTTGTGTTTGATCAATCATATTTGTTCAAGCATTTTAGTTTTTATTTCATGATGCTTCTCTCATCATTTGAATATCTATGATACTTGAAGTATATATGCATATATTTGTGAGGATTAATTAATTTAGATTTGATTTGTAACTTGAATCACTAATTCACCCAAATAAATGACAAAACCATGACTAAATAAATGACTATCATGAATAAAATAAATGACTACAATGACTAATAAATGACTACCATGACTATAATAAATGACTACCATGACTAAATAAATTACAACAATGATTAATTAAATGACTACCATGACTAAATAAACAACTACTATGAATAAATAACAACTATTGTGACTAAATAAATGACTACCATGACTAAACAAATGATCAGTTAACAACAATCAATGACTAAATTAACGACCAAATATACCACCAAATTGATCAATCAAAACAACCAATAAATGATGATAAATGGTTTACTCATGAATTTGGTCATGTTATAAATGAGTGGCAATAAACTACTAATGGTCACATGACCAATTTTTTGTAGTTTTTTTAGTCATTATTTTTGTTTTCGTACTAGTGCACAATAAGTGTTAAAAAGAAAGGGGTAGGCTTCGGTTTGCTTACCACTTCCACATTTGAATTTTCCATGAAATTTATGCATGTTGTGGCTCCTAAAGGTCAGGGGTCCTACATGGGTCCTTTTCCTTTATCTTGATTGCATGGTGAGATTGCATCCGTCCACAACATTTGTTCCTCCTTGTTCAATCCCTCTTGGAGCAATGTTTTCTGATCTAGAATTGATATAATGTCCCATAAAGACACATTAGCGGGCACCTTCTTCAGTTGCTCTACTGCATTAATTTTTTCAACTAGTGGGACCTTAGGTTTGAATGGTGGTATTTCTTTTTTCTTTGGAAGAGGCCAATCTGATGTGGATGGGCTCAATGTTTTTTCCACCTCTTTCTCTAGTAATGGTGGAGCTTGCGACTACTAAGTGGTCAGATTTGTGAGGCTTTCTACATTTGTGGTTGTAGTTGTTGTGGTTGTGAATGATGTAGAGGTCATTGCATGTATTCTTGAGTGAGCCTTCTTTTGGACCTTGTGTTGAAGTTCAGTTGTACTTGTGGGGAACTAGTCATTGGAGCATCATTTGCGAATATTGCATCTTCTTCCTCCATCCAAGAAAATAATGCTTGGTCTAGTGAGATATCCAGCTCTTGCTCTAAGGAAATCCCTTATGCTTGCACTCTAAAGCGAGCATTCTCCATTCCAAGAGACTGATATTCTTTCATGTTTGAAAACATGCCTTGGCTTCTTTACTCTTATATCTTTTGTTGAATATTTCCCTTTGGACAATTATGGGGCATATGGCTATCATTACATGAGAAGAACTACACATTCTCATCTTCTGCTAGGTTATTCTAGCCTGGGACCATATCCTTGCTTGGATTGTTCCTAACAATCTAAAGTGGCATGGTGACTTGGACTATCTAATTTGTAGGTGTTTGTTGTTAATTTCCTCCTTTCAGAGCTCCTTGATATGCGTTATATTGATAAGATGGCCTTCCTCCTTGATAGGTCTATGTGGGAGGTTTTGGAGGTGCTACTTGCTATCGTCGGAAGAGGACCAGCTCATTTGCAAAAGACCACATGAGGTTCTTCATATCATTTATGTCTGCTACTAATGAAGAAGAGCCTAATGTGTTGGGTTGTCCTCCTAGGTATACATACATAGATGGTGATGCAACTAAAATTCTTGTTTATGGAGTAGAGGCACTAGGAGTTGCTTCTTCTCGAGGGCCACAAAATATTTTTGTGAATATGGGCATTGACGATCATGGAAAAAGATTTTCGTCGTCGATCTGACTATTTTCTGTGTGCATAGCCAAATCGTATGCATCATGTAGGGTATTTCCCCCCATTTATTGTATCATGACTATGATGTCTAAATTGAAATCCTTTAGATAGAACATGAACGCCATAGCTATTGGAGGCCTAGCTATCATAGGAATCTTTTGTTAGGTTTTATGGAACCTAGCGTTGAAATTGTTCGTGGCCTCTTGTGGGGCCCTCTTGAAAGTGATTAATTGTTGCAACAAAGAGGAGCAATCTCCTTTCTCAAAGAAGTGCTTGCACAACTTCTTATCAAATTGATCCCAAGAGAGGATAGAACTAGAAGCCAAGGACCTATACTAGTCCTGGGCCTTTCCTTTGAAAGATGTGGCGAATAACCTAAGGGATACATTTTCTTTTGTGATGTTATGTACTTTTCATTCCTCTACTATATATTGGAGACACTTAGAAGGGGTCTTAAAATCCTCCCCAAAAAACCTCGGGATTACCTTGAGAGCATTGGCAGGTATGACGGGCCATACATCTAGGAGCATAGGTGGTCGTTGTAGGCTATTGCTATACCAAGTTACAAAATTTCTAAGAGTGGGAGCACCTAAGTGAGCCATTGTAAAAAAATTCCTATGGATAGGATAGATGGGTATTATGATCTGGAAGGTTCAGCCTCCTAGTGGAGTAGATAAAGCTTTGGATTTTGGGCTAACACTTCTTACCCTATTTCTTTTTACAAGTGATATGGAACTTGTAACTCTTCTCCTCATTGGTGTTGAGGTAGGTAACTAGAAATGGCCTCTAGAAGATGCTCTTGTTTGAACTCTGGGCATGAGATTTCCAGCCTCTCCTCTTGATCTAATTTACGAAATATTTTTTACTTCTAATTAGATGTTTGGAAATTTGACTCCCATCGGGCATGGTAGAAAAAGAACTATTGATCATAAAATATTGCACCTCTCTCAACAACCTTATGGGAAATTCAATGAGTGGGGGACCAATTTGCACCTCACTGAATGACCTCTAGGATTTTTAAAGAAATTTAGCTCTTCTTTGTGTTTGGGGAAAGCGGGTAGAGAGAAATGTAAATAAAACATAAATATGACAACGTGCCAAAGCTTTTGCAAAATTTTAAACTTTAACTATCTCTTATAATTGATGAGATGGACACATAATGCCACAAACCCTTCATTGTTGGGAAGAGAACAAGAAACAAAGGCTAGAGAAAGCACAATGTAGTCTTTCAAATCTCCAAATGGGAAGCATCAATTAAGGTCAAACGGGAATAAGAAACCCTAAAGATTAACAGGAACACTTAGATATTTATAGAATCCTTCCTCATTTACAAAATAATATGAAAAATAGCAATATCGTTTATAGAAAATGAAAGAGTATAATGGACATGATCCAATTTCTAAAAGATAGCATAGAACATAGAAGCTAACAACATGTAAAATAATTATTTGGAATATCAATGTAAGGGTTTAACACAATGTTCTCAACACAAATGAAATATGGAAAAGAAACTTTAAAAAGGACATAAAATGCACAATCCTAAATATTTATCCCAAATAGATCAAATGCTTATGATATATTATCTGAAAATAGAGGTCGAATGCCAATCTGATGATAGTTTGAACAATACAACATGCCAAAGAAAATAAACAAAATTTTCTAAAAACCTTCCTATTTCTAAGAAAATATAACTCCCTATTTAATCATATCTATATTCTCTGAAAATATTTTTCAAAGAAGCTCCAAAACGTCTTTTTTTTTACTTCTTCCAATCCTTATTTATAGCTAGAAGAAGAGGACACCTCCCCAATTGATCGAGAAGAAAAAATTGTGAGATGCATGAATCTGACAGCTCACAATTTGATCTTAGGGCTTCATTAGATCATAGAAATCTTCGCTCATAAATTTTCAACTGCCTTATTAATGGATCTAGCTATTTTGTGAAGATATGCTATCATAAGAATATCATATCCTAGATTGATCATATAAGCATAATCTGATCAGCCACGAGAAGTGATGACACTATCCCAAAAGTCTACTCCCAAAAAGAAAGACTTTGCCCCATTTTCCAACAAACTCCGCCTAAAATAAAATGCATTCATGGTTGACACAACCTGCCTAACGAAATGGATGGTATGGCAAGCAAGCAGAAGATTTCAAATTTTATGAGAATGGCTTTGAAGAAAATCCTTGCCAAGTAGACACATCTTGATTTAGGCCTAAAATAAAATGATATATATAAAGTTGTGCAGCCACCACGTGGCACATTACACACCTTTATGCGGGACTAGTCTTTGTCTTTCAGGCATGAAGCTATCCCAAAGCAAAAAAAGAAGTAAGGGCCAGAAACCAAAATGTTCAAAGGAAAAAATTGTTCCACAATCAACATATAGGCTTACTTTCTAGAGATGACTTAACATAGTTGACATACTTAAGTTATTTGCCTATTTTTATCACCCATGCCAACTAGCTTTAAGTCATCTCTAGAAAGTAACCTTATATGTTCACCAAGGTGATATAGAAATGAATAGAATTTATAGAAGCATCTCACTAAATAAAAGAGACTAAGGCATAGGATTTACCTGGAGACCATGATTGATAGCAATCTAATGGTGCATTGAGGAAATAATTATGTGTCATACTCTATATCCTTGCCCTTGTAATTTTGATGAGTTGTTGCATCAAGATATGTAGTGTGCATCCACAATAGTTCAAGCACAAAAAGCCAATTATAATAAATCCATTTTTAAAGGAGATTTGCAAATACAAAAGATTGAAATAAGTTGCAGGCCTTCCCAATAACAAACACAATGTTTAACACACAGTCCACATAACACAACCAATGTTGAAAACTATTTCTTCGTTATTTATGTAGAAAATAACTTACCTAATAAAATAATACTTTATAATGGGCAGTTGTGAATATCTATCATATCATTCCTCAAGCAAACCACATTAAGTTATATATATCCAAGAATTATTTTAATCATATCATTCCCTCCAAAAGTGTGTGATTTATCCTTGTTAACCAAAAATTGCATAGAAAATTTTGTAACCAAGTGGATTCTCCCAAACTTACACGGGTATGTCAAAATGAAAATAGCTTCATAACAAAGTGGTAAAGTGTCCCTGCATGCTAGGTATAGCTAGGGGAAGGCCGTGGTCCATGGGAAATTGCAAGTTATGTATACCTTGCATCCCTACATCTTGAGGACAGAGAACAATTGATTTACCATTGAACAATTAACAACCAAAATAATTCATTTTGAGACCAAATCAAGGCAATCGTACACAAAAGTGACGATATCTAAGGTCATAAAAGATTGAATAAGAAAGAAAGGAAAGCAAATGCTGAAGAAAATTTAAAAATAATGAAATATGAATATAGCTCAAATCACACAAACAAGTACTTGCTAAAGATGAAATTTATAACTTAAAAAAATAAACAAATTACATAATGAAATATTGATGGTTGTCTTGGTTTTAGAAGCACTCCTTCATTTCTGAAAAGGATTTGAGCTTCTACTTTAAAATATGATGAGAAGTTAAGATTTGAGCGAATGCCTGAATCAAACGGATCGAACAGAAATACTACATGCCCTTTCATCCACACACTAGAATCATCTTTTGCCAAAGTTCTATGGCATCAACCAGCACACAAATAGAAGTTGTTACAGTCATTTAACAAAATAGACAACAATAAAAAAAAAAAATTACTATATTGCACTGTAGGTTGACAGGAATCAATAAACAAATACTATATTATGCATATGCCAAGCCAATTTAATTGTTTCCAAGTACAATGTTCTTGTATCTATGTTTTTTAATACCCACCATTTTAATACTGCCATTGACTTCTGCAATTGAATGCCTCAAATGTCCAGCATCATCTATCCATATATTTCCTATCTACATATCGTTTGCATGTAAGGACTACCGTTTGTAAATTTTTCAACAAACAAAAAACCCTAAATCACCCAGCTAAACTCTAGAAGAGGACAAAAAAAAGAGAGGACAGGGTCAGCTACACCATCACATACTGCAACACAAACACACATGTCAAACCCCTGGTTTGTACAAATAAACCCAATGAAAGATAGGACTTAGAGAAATGGTTACGTCTTTTGGCATGCCGATTATCTGCATTTTCAAGAAGGGTAGCATTGAGTGTGTTAGGCAACGAAGTATTCACTAGAGATGCACCCAAGATGAAAAATCACCTTTAGCCATTGCACGTGGATGTGTAGAATTAGGGGAATGATTAGAAGTATAGATAATGTTGCTACTACTTGAAGATAATTGATGCTGACTTGGCGGATCCCTATTTAGAAGAAGATTGATTTGAAGAAGATCTTTATTTTTCCTGCGTGGCTATTCTTAGCTGCTTGTTTTGTTTTTAAAGTAGTTTATTCTTTTAAAGTTGTTTTTTCTGCTTTATTCAAATAAAGCATGCAACGCATGCTTAGCTTAGGAAAAAACTCAGCAATTTTCTGTTTTTATATGCTTTTCTTTGTGGGCATCGGACTATCTTAGATGCTGCATCTTATCTTTTTATAAGTATTATCCTGTATTTTTTATGCGCTGCAATAACAGAACAGTTCTGTTTTCAAAACAAAACACAGAATTATATTTCTGATAAAAACATAGCACTCTGTTATTTTTATGATTTCTTGGTATGGTTAATATAGTTTAATGTTAATTGTTATTCAATTGCAGCTGTATGTAATTGTCTGGTTTCATTTGTTTTCTATTTGAGTTTATCAGCTGGCTGTGGGAAACAGGGGATTCTTTTTTGAATCTACATTTGGTATCAAAGCAGGTATTTTGTTTTGGGTTTAAGATCTAGTTGTTCAAATTTCGCCAAAGATTATCATGTCGAATTCTAACAGCTTGCCCATTCCAGAATTTGATGGAAATGAGTATGATTATTGGTGTATAAAAATGATGACTTTTTTAATAGGAAAAGACTTGTGGGAAACAGGGGATTCTTTTTTTAATCTACATTTGGTATCAGGTTACCAGGAGCCAGCTGATTGGAATGCCCTCCTAGTCAATGAAAGAACAGCAAGGAAAGAAGCTAAGAAGAAGAATTTTCAAGCATTGTTTCATATTCAAATAGCTCTAGACAAGAGTTTATTTCCAAGAATTGCAGGTGCAAAGATAGCTGAGGATGCCTGGAAGACTCTAAAAGAAGCTTACCAAGGCAGTGATCAGGTCCAAGTTGTTAAGTTACAGACATTGAAAAGAGAATTTGAGAATTTAAAAATGCAAGAAGGAGAAAGTGTGAGTGAGTATTGTGTCAGAGTAAAAGATGTGGTCAATAAGATGGCTACACTTGGAGAAACTGTGAACACAGAGGTTTTGATAAAAAAGGTGTTGAGATCTCTCACACCAAGATGGAATCACGTTGCCATAATAATGGAAGAAAGTAAGGATTTGACAACCCTTCAATTCGATCACCTTGTTGGATCGTTGATCTCACATGAAGAAAGATTAAAAGATTATTTTGGAGAAAGTATTGAGAAAGCCTTTTCCTCCAAAGTACAAATCACAAAGAATGATGATGGCAGCAGTAGTAGCAAAAGCAATCAAAGCCAAGGTAAAAGTCAAAATCAGAATAATTCAAGAGGTAGAGGCAGAAGTTTTTCAAGAGGAAGAGGTGGTTCAAGAGGCAGAGGTAGAGGAAGATTTGATAAAAGGAATGTTCAATGTTACCATTGTAATAGGTATGGACATTTTGAAAGAGAATGTAGACTAAAAGAAGGTAAAAATGTTAATTATGCTCAAGAAAGTTATGAAAATCCTCTAGATAATTTATTCTTATCTTATTCTAAAAGTGAAAATACTAGTAAAGATGTTTGGTACCTAGATTTTGGATGCTCTAACCATATGTCAGGAAATGGGAAGTTGTTTTCAACAAAGGATGAAAGTTTCAAGTCAAAGATTCAGCTCGGTGATGATAAATCATTGGTGGTCGCTGCAAAAGGTGCTATGGAGGTCCACACAAAAGAAGGTATGAAGAGTGTTAAAGATATTTATTACACTCCTGAGTTAAAACATAATTTGTTAAGTGTTGGACAATTATGTGAGAAGAACTACAGAGTTGTTTTTGAAAATAAGAAATGTACAATTTTTGATAAGAGTCAGGGAAACAGAGTAGTCACAGTTGTTCCTATGACGAAAAATAGGATGTTTCCATTGAGATTTGGTGAAAATAACAGTAGCCTTGCCAATATGGCATTTGAGGATACAAGTTGGCTATGGCATCTAAGGTATGGCCATTTAAACTTTCACAGTTTGAAGCTTTTGACCTCACAAGCATTAGTTGCTGGTTTGCCCAAGGTTGAAGAGCACAAGGAGGTTTGTGAAGGATGTGCAAAAGGAAAGCATGCAAGGGAAAGGTTTCCAAAAGGCACTGCATGGAGGGCCCATTACCCCCTTCAACTTGTTCATTCAGATATCTGTGGACCGATGCAAACAAAGAGTTTGGGTAAGTCATCATATTTTCTCACTTTTATTGATGATTACTCACGAAAATGTTGGGTATATTTTTTGAAGGCTAAGGATGAAGCCCTTGATACATTCAAGAGGTTTAAAGCACTTGTGGAAAATGAGAAAGGGTGCAAAATCAAATGTTTAAGAACTGATCGTGGAGGAGAATTTTGTTCAAGAGCCTTTCAAGATTATTGTGATATGAATGGCATCAAGAGGCAGCTCACCACTCCATACACACCTCAACAGAATGGGGTAGCTGAAAGGAAAAACTGCACTGTGGTAGAAATGGCAAGGAGCATGTTACAAACCAAGGGATTGAGTAACTCTTATTGGGGAGATGCAGTTGCTACAACAGTGTATATTCTCAATCGAAGTCCCACTAGTGCACTTGAGAAGATGACTCCTTATGAAGCATGGTATGAGAAAAGGCCTAATGTTAATCATTTTAGAGTTTTTGGATGTTTAGCTTATGTTCATGTACCTAATTAGAATAGACAAAAGTTAGATGCTAAAAGTGAGTCATGTATTTTTGTTGGGTATAGTGAGGAAAGCAAAGCTTACAGGTTATATAATCCTCTCACTAATAAGCTTATTGTTTCAAGAGATGTGATTTTTGATGAAGGGGGAGTTTTTGGTCATCAAAAAGGCCAAATGGAGAAGTCAAAATCTGTTTTGAATGATGATATTGATCATGAGCAGCCCACTAATGTTGCTGTCCCAATTGCTATAAATCCACCAAGCAGCCCCTCATCTAATTCTTCAAGTCCATCTTCAACTCCAAGTTCTAGAAGGAAGGTAAAAAGTTTGAGTGATATTTATCAAAGGAGTGCCAATCAAGCACATGAAGAAAATCCAATAGGTGAGACAGTTAATTTTGCTTTATTTACCAAGGCTGATTTTGAACCATCATGTTTTGAAGAAGCATGTACTAATGAGGTTTGGATGCAAGCAATGAAAGAAGAAATGGATTCCATTCATAGGAATGATACTTGGGAGCTTACAGAGCTTCCACATGACAAGAAGAAGATTGGCACCAAATGGATCTACAAGACTAAGCATAATAGTGATGGAAGTGTTGAAAGGCATAAGGCAAGATTAGTTGCTAAAGGCTTCACACAGAAATATGGGATTGACTATGAAGAGACGTTTGCACCAGTTGCAAGACAAGAGACCATTAGAATGCTGATTTCATTAGCAGCTCAAAAGAATTGGAGCATACAACATATGGATGTGAAAAGTGCCTTCTTGAATGGGTACTTAGAAGAGGAAGTATATGTGGAACAGCCACAAGGTTTTCAAGTGGAAGGAAAAGAGAATCATGTCTACAAATTGAAGAAGGCTTTGTATGGCCTCAAGCAAGCACCAAGGGCATGGTATGCAAGAATTGATGGATACTTTCAGGAGAATGGCTTCAAGAGAAGCAAGAGTGAACCTACCCTTTACTACAAACAAGAAGGTAATGATATTCTTATTATAAGTTTGTATGTTGATGATTTATTGTATATGGGTAGCAGTTCTAAGATGAAAGATGAGTTCAAAATTGCTATGATGAAAGAATTTGAAATGAAAGATCTTGGTCTCATGAAATATTTTTTAGGAATGGAGGTTTATCAATGTAAAAACGAAATTTTCATTTACCAAACCAAATATGCAAAAGATATGTTGAAGAAGTTTGACATGGTTGATTGTAAACCATACTCCACTCCAAGTGCTCATGGAGTTGTGTTGAGTAGGAATGATGGTGCTGAATTAGTTGATGAGACTGCTTACAGAAGTATTATTGGGAGTTTGATGTTTCTGACCCACACAAGACCTGATATAGCATATTCAGTTTCACTTGTTTCAAGGTATATGACAAATCCATCAGAAATACACATGAAGGCAGCTAAAAGAATTTTGAGGTATGTGAAAGGCACTCTAAATTATGGTATTCATTACTATTCTTCTAAAAGATTCAATCTTGTTGGCTTTAGTGATTCAGATTGGGGAGGTAGTATGGATGATCATAAGTCTACATCTGGAAATTGTTTCTCTTTTGGTTCTGGTTTGATTACTTGGAGTTCCAAGAAACAAAGCATGGTTGCTCTCTCATCCACAGAAGCAGAGTATGTTGCAGTTACCTCAGCAGGTACACAAGCTCTTTGGCTTTGAAAAGTTTTAGAAGAAATTGGAGAGAAGCAGATTCAACCTACAGTGGTTTATTGTGACAATGTAAGTGCCATCAAGTTAGCAAAGAATCCGGTTCATCACAGTAGAACAAAGCATTTTGATTTGAAGTATCACTTCATCCGTGATTTAGTATAGAAGAAGGAAGTTGAATTGAAGCACATCAGCACTAAGGATCAGTTAGCAGATATCTTCACTAAAGCAGTTGCAACAAATCAGTTTTTGTCACTTCGAGATCAGATCGTGAGCCCTCTTAGCATCAAGGGGGAGTATGAAGATAATTGATGCTGACTTGGCGGATCCCTATTTAGAAGAAGATTGATTTGAAGAAGATCTTTATTTTTCCTGCGTGGCTATTCTTAGCTGCTTGTTTTGTTTTTAAAGTAGTTTATTCTTTTAAAGTTGTTTTTTCTGCTTTATTCAAATAAAGCATGCAACGCATGCTTAGCTTAGGAAAAAACTCAGCAATTTTCTATTTTTATATGCTTTTCTTTGTGGGCAGCAGACTGTCTTAGATGCTGCATCTTATCTTTTTATAAGTATTATCCTATATTTTTTGTGCGCTGCAATAACAGAACAGTTTTGTTTTCAAAACAGAACACAGAATTATATTTCTGATAAAAATAGAGCACTCTGTTATTTTTATGATTTCTTGGTATGGTTAATATAGTTTAATGTTAATTGATATTCAATTGCAGCTGTATGTAATTGTCTAGTTTCATTTGTTTTCTATTTGAGTTTATCAGCTGGCTGTGGGAAACAGGGGATTCTTTTTTGAATCTACACTACTTTCGTCTTCACCATTAGAACTAATCTTATGAAGTGATGGATTGACATAAGGAGCAACAGTAATACAAATAAAAGAACTTGCTATAAGCCGGCTACTAGAAAGCCTGTTGCCAACAAATCCTTGCTCAACTCTGAACTGAGATCTACCAAGCACTACAGTTAAAGAACACAAGGAAGGAGAACATTATCTAGACGGGGATATTACTTCAGTTTGATTAGAAAAGAATTGAAGTTGCCTCCCAGGTTGATAAATTGTTGCACAACTCACAGTTCCACATGCTCCGAAAATACCCACATCTATGCCATTCCTTCTGTGGTACTGAGTTAAACACTGTAACACATCATAACCTGCTGTAACTTCCAAAAAATTAACATTCATTGCATTTTGATAATTTGTCATACTTTTAGGCTAATCTTTTTGATCCAGTAAGGCGACCTAGGAGACCCTTTGGTGGTGGGAATAGAATTTTTCTCCATGTTTTGTGTATTACTATTACCTACTTCCTCTAGCTCCTTCATGATGTTACCTCTACTGCCATTGTTATCAGAGGTTCCACGTGCCCAGTTTTGTTGTCCAGTTTTAATTTAAAAGAATATTGAATGACTGTTTTTGAAAAAAATTTAAAAAAAAAAAAAAACAAACATATTAAGGTTTTTAATAGAAGTGATATGTTTTAGTTAAAAAAAATATTAAATAATTGTATGAAGTACTTTAAATCAAATTGGATTGGAGAGATAATTTCTAGATATTTCTAAACAATTTAAATTTATTTTAAATAATTTATTTGAATATAAATGAGTTTCAAGATTTTTTTTGAAATAATTCTTTGTGGTTATTATAAATGAAGAAATGATATGTTGTCAAAGATATCAAATTATTTAAATATATATTTTTTTAACTTATAAAAAATTAATGTATAATGAAATAATTGTTTAAGATAAGGCAAAGAATTCATTTTAAAATAAAGCTTTTCAAAATTGAGATTTCACTTGATCAAAACTGTTCTTAATTATTAAAGAAAGCTTGAGTTTAAAAATAACACTAAAATTTGGTAAAGCTTGTATTCCTTAAAATGGATTATAGTAAATTGATTATATTTTTAAACAAAAGTAAAAAATCTGCAAAACTAAACCAATTTGAAAGAAATCTAACTATTAAGACAAATATGTTTAGACTAGTAGATATGCCCCCCTTATAATAATATTGAAAAGAAGAATTAGAACTGACATTATATAATAAATTAAAATTAAATAGAAGAAATTAGGACTCTCATCTTGCAATAAATCTAAAATATAATCTTGAACTTAGAAATAATAATAAAACCCTAATCATTAAAAATTCAAATCTTTAATTATTATTTTAAGAAAAATATGATTTAAAACAAATTAGGGTAAATATAAAAATTTCAAAAAATAGAAATTTTGTACAATTAAATTATTTTAAAAAAATCCAACTACCAAAATAGATATCTTTAGATAATGTCACATTGACAATAAGATAAAGAAGAAGCATTAAGACTTACATCTTATTGTAAATCACAAAAAATTACACCTAAATAAAAAGGGTTATAGCATATCTTTACATAAAGCTATTAATAATGTCAAGATTTCTATATAGCTTTAATATCAAAATATAAAATTAGAAATCAGTGGTTTCTAATATAGGGTTGCAAAGGAGATTTTTCTGATTTGCAATACCCATAGAACCATATTTTTATTTATTTGGAAGCATGTAAACTTGAATAACTAAGAAGAAAAATAAAGCAGATGTTGGTGGAGATACAAAACTGGGAAGACCCTCTCGGAAGGATGTGGCTTGAGAGGATGTGGCTTCATGTTTCCATCTCTGCGTAAACAACTACAATGATATTAAGCATAAGGAGAAGAATGCTAAAGGCAGCTACAATTTGGTAACCTAACTATGGAAAGTTCTTCACTCGATTTTCGATCACAATCATTACCATCAGAAACCCTGCTAGGGCCAAGGCTATGTAAAGGAAAATGTAAAAGCGCTTCAGCTCATTCTTGTCTACAGTGGGTTTCATAGGTCACACTAAAAACATGACAGCCAGGACAACACCAATAGGTAGCACACCCAGCAATAGAATTAACATAAATTGCATGGTATATTTGACTGAAGATGGCTCTACTGAGCCAGTAAATGACTTTTCTCAAAACTGCCCGGCCAGGCAGGAACTACACTGCACTGCAGCTCTAGTTATATAATTGATAGATTAACCAACTTACAACTATATTTTAAAAAATCTTTATTATTATTTGACCATTCATATGTTCTTTTCAGAGATGCTAGAAGTAAGTGTGGGGAGATCTACCATGTTTGAAAGCAAATAATCCTTGTACAAACTCCTTTAGTAAAATAGGCGACTAAATCTGTTTGCCCAGGAATTCTATTCAGCTGTATATCCAATTCTTCCCTCTTACCTATGTCAACAACAGAGAGAATACGATGCGGCTGAACACAGAGAGAAAATGTACTGATTTTATGTATTTTTTTCAATGTTCTTACTCTAATAAAGTATCGAACTATACTGCTTTGGTCAAATCTCAAAGAGATCTAGTAGTAATACGAACCAAATTAAATAGTCTCACTAACAATGATAAGAATACCCAATATTTTTGGAGATAGTTTAATTTTGAAAATCTTCAAAACAAATATAAATCTACGTTCATCCAGTCAGCACACTCATCTAGTAGTTCTTTCATTTTTATTCCAAGTCTCGACATCTAAATTTTATTTTAGTACGAGAGGTTTATAGAAACCTTTATTCTACTTGACCAAAAAAATGTCAATCTCAAGATTCGTAGCGCACAAGTAACCTTGAGAATTCAGTATAGGAATAGCTTTTGGAAGTGGAGGAGTGATTGCTGGCATCGATAGTAAATGGTGCCTCGATATCAGATGGAGCAACTCTTATAAATGAAGGAATTACAAAAACACATAAATTGCTGCAGCAAACAGAGATTAAAAACATATGCAAATTCAATTTTGTCCTATACTCCTATACCGATTATTTGTTTCCCATCCATAGTCATAGAATGAGCAAGAAGATATGCCTTTGAAGCAGCTATAATTGTCTCTAAAAATGGCGAGGCAAGAGTAAGAGAGTATGTCCTGTGTCTTCCAACTGTAATATATTGTATGAATACTCACTATGGGTAAGAGAGTTTTTGCATATGCTAATAAAATTGAAATTATCTTGGAGGCTGGCTGGATTAGATTTCATCTTTGACCAAATAGACAATTGAATCTATTTTCCCAAGAATTCTTTTCAGTTGTATACCCAATTCTTCCCTCTTACCCATGTCAAGGACACAAAGAAAAGGATGCCACTCAACATAGAGAGAGAAAATGTACTACTTTTATGTTTTATGTTTTATTTTCATGCTTTCTTTTAATTATTGTATTTAGTTTCTCTGAGATCCTAGGCTTTTCTTATAAATTTTTGTAATAATCTCTATTGATCTGTTGACAATGATATTGTTTGCTTTACTGCTTTTGTCATATCTCAAATAGATCTAGCAGTAATACCAGATTAAATAGTATCTCTAACGATGATAGAATACCTAATATTTTTGGGAATGTTTAATTTGGAAAAACTTCAAAAAAAAAAAAAGAGATCTGCATTCATCTAGCAGTACTCTCATTTTCATTCTAGATCTACACATCTAAATTTTATTTCAATACCAGAAGTTTCCCTGAAAGATGTCAATCTCAAGATTCTAGCGCACAAGTAACCCTGAGAATTGCTTTTTAAATTCTGTAGAGAGCTATAGCTAGGCCACATATGGAAATATCTGAGATATGTTTCTGAGTTTGAATACGTAGCTATCTTTAAACTATGTTGACTTAGAGATTCTCTTAATGCTTTTGGAATAGCTTTTGGAAGTGGACGAGAGATTGCTGGCATCGATGGTAAAGGCAGTTGGATATCAGATGAAGCAACTGTTATAAACGGAGAAGACAAGGGTTTATGTGAGAAGCACTCATCTATTCTGATGAAGGGCATCAACCAGAAAAATCTAAGGGAAAAATCAAAGTTACCAATCAGAAAAGTTCTCGATTTGTGTTTGAAGAGGAACTAACCAAGGAAAACTCACCAAGGTATTAATATATGCAGATTCAATGTTGTCCCGTACTCCTATAACGACTATTTGTTTCCCATCCATAGAGTCATAGAATGAGCAAGAAGATAAACCTTTGTAGTGATTAAAATAGGCTCTAAGAATGGCGAGGCGAGAGTAAGAGAGTATGTCCTACGTCTTCCAGTTGCAATATATTGTACGAATGCTCACTATGTCTCCCAGGGAGAGCTGTGCAAAGGGAAGGCCTTTTCTTGTTTGTTGGGTAGTTAAGTGGAACCACCCTAAGTGAACAATTCGCACTGCACATTTTGATCCCTTGTTGAAAGCAGCAGCCTGAGGTAAATTCATTGATGCCGTTTTGTGTACATCTCTTGATTCAACAACTCTCTGCATGGGACCGTAGTTTTTGTAGTGCAGAGAAATCAAGAAATGCACACAAAACAGCAGCAATGAATTTACCTTTCACCAAGGGATCAAAATGTGCAGTGAGAATAGTTGACTCATGTTGGAATTTCTCCCAACTCCTACCGCATCCTTCCCGCAATCCCGCATCCTCTCTCTCAGTGTTGTGCGGTAAAGCGATGTCTACTGCAGTCCCGCAAGACTTCATCCTTTGGCATGCTATAGTGCGTGTATACCGAAATCCGGCAGACTTCTTATTTTCTCCTGGCGGTAGTGCGGTGGCAACTTTTGACGGCCGCAAATATCTTTTGGGAATTTATTATTTGAAGGACAATATTTATTTTGATTAGATAGTTAAATCTGGGTCTATCTTTCAACCTTTAATTTTTTTTTATTGTAATTTAAGATGAAAATGCGTTTCACTTGACATGAATTAGAAGTTACTTGAGATGTAATTAATGACATTTAATTCACCTTTTTTCTGGTGAATTTTTTGGGTATATTTTGTAAGTATATTATCATTAGTGTGCTCTGCAAAAGCAAAATAGTGGTGAAATAGAGTAGCAGCGTTTTTTGTGAGAAAAATATATTTTGAATGAATAATACAAATTTTAGTTTGAGTTATTTGTGTATATCTGTTTTTTGTTTAAATTATGTGTAGAGTTATTTTATTTTAAATTTGTTTATGTGAGTCCTTTGCCTCTATCCTTTACGTGGTATCAGAGCTCAAGGTTATCAGCACAAGTTTCACTAACCCACAAATTCGACAGTTTAATGGGAAAAATTATGACTACTAGGCAATCACAATGAGGCCATTGTTTTCCTCACAAGATTTATGGGAGCTAGTAGAAAATGGTTTTCCAGAACTAGCTGATGCAACAGCATATAATGCATTAAATCAAGCAGAAAAGGATTTATTGAAAGAGAATAGAAAGAAGGATTCAAAAGTCCGTTTCTTCATCCTCCAAGGAGTGTATGAGAGCATTTTCCCAAGGATTGCAGGAGCAACAAGGTCTAAACAAGCATAGGATATACTTCAAACAGACTATCAAGGTATGGAAAAGGTTAGGATAGCTAAATTGCAAATACTAAGAAGGGATTTTGAAACAATGTACATGAAGGACAATGAATTAGTGGATTCATTCTTCACCTAGATTATTGGACTAGTAAATC
>VDFB02200884.1:121587-191817 GCA_007258455.2 Sequoia sempervirens | reverse complement strand
TTTATAATCCAATCAAGAAGAAGTTTATAATCAGCAGAGATGTACAGTTTGTAGAAGATGAAGCATGGAATGGAAGCAGAGAAAAAATAGTTAATGTATCAGCAAGTATACCTCAAGAGGAAAATGATTTTTTTGTACCAACAAATATTCCTACTAATGTGACTCCTTCCATGCCCATTCAAGTTCAACCAAGTGGTCCACAAGTGATTCCATCATCAAATGTAAGAGCAACTTCACGTCTAGGATAGCAGATGCCATCTACAACAAGAAGTTCTGGTGCTGGACCATCAAGTCCACATTCTACAAGCTCAAGTGATTTATCAAATCCTACATTGGTAAGCATGAGAAGACAAAAAATTAGAAGTATAAGGGATATTTATGATCAAAATGAAGGTGAAAATAATTCTAATTAGATTTCTCTTTTTGCATTTTATTCACAAGTTGAAGATACAATTCATTTTGAGGATGCAATTAAGGATGATAAATGGATATGTGCAATGGATGAAGAAATTGATGCAATTGAAAAGAATCAAACATGAGAGCTGGTAAGTCTTCCAAAAAGCAAAGATGTAATAGGAATTAAATGGGTTTACAAAACCAAACTAAATGCAAATGGTAATGTGCAAAAACATAAAGCAAGATTAGTTGCAAAAGGTTATTGACAACAGCCTGGAATTGATTACAATGAGACTTTTGCACCTTTAGCACGTCTAGATACTGTTAGGATGATTCTTTCCATTACAACTCAAAACAAATGGTCAATTTATCAAATGGATGTGAAATCAACATTTTTAAATGGCTATCTTGAAGAAGTTTATGTGGAACAACCATGTGGGTATGAGATATTGGGATAAGAAGAAAAAGTTTACAAGATGAGAAAAACACTATATGGTCTCAAGCAAGCCCCAAGAGCTTGGTACAACAGAATTGATTCACATCTTTTCAAAATTAATTTAATAGATGCAACAGGGAGCCTACATTGCACACCAAGATGAATGAAATAGGTGAAATTCTAATTGTATGTTTGTATGTTGCTGGTTTGATTTTTATAGGTGATTTATCAATTGATTTGTTTAAAGGAGCTATGAAGATAGAATTTGAAATGACAGATTTGGGACTCATGAAATACTTTTTAGGCATTGAAGTGAATCAAAATGAAAATGGTATTTTCATCTCTTAAAACAAAGTATGCAAATGATATTTTGAACAGGTTTCATATGTTAAATTGCAAATCAGCACCAACACCAATTGTCGTAAGGTTGAAACTAAGTAAGGATGACAAAGGTTCAAATGTGGATCCAACTTTATATAAGAAACTTGTTGGCAGTCTTATTTATTTGATAGCCATAAGGCTAGACATATTGTATGCTGTAAGTTTGATTTCTAGATTTATGGAAGCTCCTAAAGACATGCATTGGAAAGATGGAAAAAGAATTTTGAGATATATAAGTGGAACAAAGAACTTTGAAATTCAATAATCAAATTTAGAGGAGTTCAAGTTGATTAGGTATACTGATAGTGATTGTGCTAGAAGTATTGATGACAGAAAAAGCACATTTGATTATGTTTTTCACTTTGACACTAGTGCAATATCATGGGCTTCAAAGAAGCAACCAATAGTCACTCTTTCATCAACAGAAGCAAAGTATGTAGCGGCCACAAGTGCATCGTGTCAGGCAGTATGGATGAAAAGAGTGTTGAAAGAATTAAAGAATGAACAAGTGGATGCAAAAAAAATATATTGTGATAACAATTCAGCCATAGCATTGTCAAAGAATCCAATTTTTCACAAAAAGAAGCAAACACATAGATACCAGATATCATTTCATTAGAGAGTTAATCAACAATGGCGAAATCTTCGTAGAGTTTTGTAGGTCTAAAAATCAGTGTGCGGATATCTTCACAAAGGCGCTTGAAAAAAATAGTTTTGTCTATCAAAGAGATCATTTGGGTATCATTCACTATAGTAGTTGTGAATAAGAGGGAGTGTTGGAATTTCTCCCAAATCCTACCGCATCCATCCCGTAATCGCGCATCCTCTCTCTCAGTGTTGTGTAGTAAAGCGGTGTCTACCACAGTCCCGCAAGACTTCATCCTTTGGCATGCAATAGTGTGTGTATACCACAATCCCCCAACTTCTTATTTTCTCCTGGCAGTATTGGGCTTATCTTTCAACCTTTAATATGTTTTTGATTGTAATTTAAGATGAAATTATTTTTCACTTGACGTGAATTAGAAGTTACTCGAGATGTAATTAATGACATTTAATTCACTTCTTTTTGGTGAATTTTCTCGGTGATTTCTGGTGGGTATATTTTGTAAGTAAGTTTATTATCATTACTCAGAGAGACAGTGAAAAAGTAGTGTGCTCTGCAAAAGCAAAATAGTGGTGAAACAGAGCAGCAGCTCTTTTTGTGAGAAAAAATATATTTTGAATAAATGAATACAAATTTTAGTTTATGAGTTATGTGTATATCTGTTCTCTGTTTAAATTTTGTGTAGAGTTATTTTGTTTAGAATTTGTTTCTGTGAGTCCTCTACCTCTGGGCTTCAACTCAGGCTGGTTCCACCTAACTTTCCAGCAAACAAGAAAAGGCCTTCCCTTTCCACAGCTCTCCCTGGGAGACATAGTGGGCATTCGTACAATACATTGCAGCTGGAAGACGTAGGACATACTCTCTTACTCTTGATCGCCATTCTTAGATCCTATTTCAACCGCTTCAAAGGCATATCCTCTTGCTCATTCCATGACTCTATGGATAGGAAACAAATAGTTAGTATAGAGTACGGGACAACATTGAATCTGCATATTTTAATACCTTGGTGAGTTTTCCTTGGCTAGTTCCTCTTCAAACACAAATTGAGAACTTTTCAGATTGGTAACTTTCATTTTTCCCTTAGATTTTTCTGGTTGATGACTCTTCATCAGAATAGATGAGGGCTTCTCACATAAACCCTTGTCTTCTCCATTTATAACAGTTGCTTCATCTGATATCCAGCCACCTTTATCGTCGATGCTAGCAATCGCTCCTCCACTTCCAAAAGCATCAAAAGAATCTCTAAATCGACATAGTTTAAAGAGGGCTATGTATTCAAACTCAGAAAGACATTTAAGATATTTCCATATGTGGCCTAGCTATAGCTCTCTACAGAATTTACCAAGCAATTCTCAGGGTTACTTGTGTGCTAGAATCTTGACATTGACATCGAAACATCTGGTACTAAAATAAAATTTATGTCTGCTAGAATCTTGACATGGACACCGAAACATCTGGTACTAAAATAAAATTTATGTGTAGATCTAGAATGAAAATTAGAGTACTGCTAGATGAATGTAGATCTATATTTTGTTTGAAGATTTTCCAAATAAAAAATTTCCAAAAATATTAGGTATTGTACCATCGTTAGAGATACTATTTAATCTGGTATTACTGCTAGATCTATTTGAGATTTGACGAAAGTAGTAAGAAAAAAATATTATTGTCAACAGATCAATGGAGTTTATTAAAAAATATATAAGAAAACCCTAGGATCTAAGAGAAATTAAATACATTAATTAAAAGAAAGCATGAAAATAAAACATAAAAGTAGTACATTTTCGCTCTTTGTTGAATGGCATCCTTTTCTTTGTGTCAAAAATATATAAGAAAAACTTAGGATCAGGGAGAAATTAAATACATTAATTAAAAGAAAGCATGAGAATAAAACATAAAAGTAGTACATTTTCTCTCTCTGTTGAATGGCATCCTTTTCTGTGTCCTTGACATGGGTAAGAGGGAAGAATTGGTTATACAGCTGAATAGAATTCTTTAATCTAGCCAGCCTCCATGATAACTTCAATTCAATTATTAGCTGATATCAAAACTCTAATTTTTGCTTCTCCTTGAGTTTCAATTATTAGTTATAGAATTCTCAAGGGCAAAATTTAAAGGCTAGGATACATTGATGATGGATGGTCAAGATTGATTGAGGATTAAGGTTAAGCTCAAACATGTAGTCATTTGACAAGTGTCACATGAGGTATAAGATGGATGGATTAAGACAAAAAAATTATGCGAATAGATAGGATTAAGAGGTGTGATATAAAATGAATGGATGAGATGAAAAGTTAATTTGATTTTTTGGAAATATGTGAATGGATAGGATAAAAAGATGTGAAAGGGACACTTGTATATGATGGAAATGTTAGATTGTGATCCATGTGAACAAGTTTAAGGGCTAAGATTAAATAGACACAGATAAAGGAGAATGTGAAATTAATCAGTTAAATAATAAATATTTATTTATTTAATAATATGAGGATAAAATAATTAAATAAATAATAAATATTTGTTTAATTAAAAGTTACGATAAAATTAGGGGAAAGGATAAAATTAGTTAAATAAATAATAAATATATATTTAATTAATGGTTTAGGATAGGATATAATAAGATGTGGTTGGATATAATAGTGATTTAACATAGATAAATTTAATGATTAAATATATTATGAGTCTATATAATTTAATGTTTTATGTATCAATTGTTTTGTTTTCTAGAGGTTTAAATATTGAGCTTTTGAGTTAAGTGGCTTTATAATAGTGTTATTTATATCTTTAAAAAATAAATTTGTAAAATGGATACTTTAAATTAAAGTAAACTTTAAATTAAAAATAATATTTACACCTTTATTTATGGGGTTAGCTAGGTTAGTCCTTAATTTTATAGAAAAGATGTCAAGTGTAATCTTCAAATTATAAGGTGGTGCAAGATAAATTTTGATGGGATTTCTAGAGGAAATTCAAGAATCTTTGGAATATAATGTATGATGGAATATCATGCACACTCTATTGGAGCCACTTCGAAAAATTTGGAGCATATAATGAATAATGAGAAGGAGGCACTTATGCTACTTTAGGTTATCTAGATATTAAAAGATTGAAAATTGATGGAGATTCATAGATTATCATTAATGCACTAAAGAAGAAAGGAACATATAATTAGAAAATAAATAGAATATTAATCAAATATGATCCATGATAAATAATTTTAATGAATTTTTTTTTATCAAACTTGTTCTAAGAGAGTGCAATACCCACACAAATACACTAGCCAACTTTAATATTGGTTACAACATAGGAAACATTTCTCTATGTTCAAAAGATATAAATAAAAGATATACATTTATAGATGTATTTGGATGATAATAGTAATTATAGTTGATGTAAAAATGTATTAGTCTTTGAGGATTTTATTATAAGACACATTAGACTTTTTGAATATAATCTTCATTGTAGAGCTTATACCTAATCTATCTTTTTATACAAAGTTAATAAATGGGTATGGCCCCATATTCATTTTTATCTGTCAAATATATATATAAATGTATTTATTTTCAAATCAAATTGTTCAAATTTTTTTTATCATATGTGTTTTTCTATTCAAAAAGTTATTAGATAGACATTTATATATAATTATGATAGAGTAATTTCATGATTAAATATTTTTTGGATATTCTTATATAAAATTTAAAATATAAATTATGAGAAAATATATTACCAAATTAATCTATAATTTTTTATAAAATTTAAAATCTATGAGAATTAGATGCAATATTTTTGGTTATGTGTGTATTTATTTGGATTGACATTTTAAATCACATGTAGTGATTATTCATCATCATCAAGAAGAGGAACAAGAAGATTTGGGGGGGACAGTTGCGAAAGGAACAAGAAAAAGAAAAAGGTGAGAAAACAAAGAAGAATAATTTTTTTATAGAAACTAATTTATTGAATACTAGCTATAACAATATATTAAATAAAACTAAAGAAAAAATTGTATCAAAATACAAACTAAAAAGATAAATATATTAATAAATAGAAAATCAATGCTACAAGTAAACTCAACCATGATATTAGATTAAATGAAGATATAAAAATGATAAAATATAAACCAAACAATGCCAATAATAATAGTTTAAATATGCATACATAGATAATAGTGAAAAATTGTATTAAAATTAACAACTAAAAAATAGAAGTATATGTGAACAAGGAATAAATGTAAAAAGACAATTAAATATAAAAGGAAAAAACAAAACCACCAAAAAAGATAAACAATCAAAAATAAAAATAAATTAAAGGAAGGCAAAAACATTAATTAGGATTGAAAAAGAGAAGATAAGAATAATTAGGAATGAAAAGAAGATTAAATGGGGCTGAAATAAATGGGGTTGGTATCTATAAATTACTCACAATTTAAAAAGAAAAGAAGGTTAAAGGAAAGCAACAAAAAATGGGAATTACACATGCAATAAGATAATACTAAAGGATAAATAATAAATAGAAACTAACCAAAAGAATATAATAAATAAAACAAGTGAGAAAGAGGAATTATTAAGAATGCAAACTAATAATAGGAGGGAATATATCAACAAATAGACAAACAAAGAAAGTAAACACAAACAAGATACTAGATTAGTTGAGAGGAAATAAACATAAAATAAAGACAAACCAAGCAATATTAAAATAATAAAACAGATTTTAAAAACATGTAAGAAAATTAATGAAAAACATTAAAAAGTAAATGCAAATAGATGGCAAATAAATTAGCTAAAAGACAATAAGTTATAATAATGTCTGGATAATATAGAAGAAAGAGAAAACAAAAAACCAAAAATAATAGAAAATACAAATGAATAAGAAAGAAATGAAGACTAAAAGGAACTAAAAATACATTAAAAAAAGAATAATGAGAAAGGTGAGGTGAATGTAGAAAGGAACTAAGACTACAAAGAGGGGGACAATTTATCAAACACCACGGGAGAGTGACTGACAAGAGAAGACTTTAGTGAGGATCGGGGGGATTTAGGACAGATGAGCGAGGGGCAGCGTTGGGGGTGAATATTATGAGAGTGAAGTGTGGGAATAGCAGCCGAGGAGCGACAGCGAGGTAGGATGTAAGTGGATAGGGAAGGAAGGCAGCAAGAGAAGGCGAGAAAGGAGACTTAGTTCAGTGTCTCTTATTGACAAGTTTGGAAAATTTTCATTTTTTCCTGGATTCATATTCATGCTTCAGACCTTGGGCTCGAGCATGGGACTGGGTATCGAGTAGGACCCCAATGTCAAAATGGATGGAAGCAGCAAGTTCAAGGTGCAGTTGGAAAAGATCAGTGGCTAAGTGATTGAGTAGAGCTCTGGTGCCTTGAATTAACTATCTTAACAGGGAGATGCTAGCTTGATCAAAAAATTGAAAGGTATGCTTGTTACGAAGATGGTGAGGAATATGAGCAAAAGGGGGGATGATATGGCCATCTCTACAATGCTTCAAGAAGGCTAAATCTGCAATCCTCTTTGATAGGTTCGTCCTCAGTCTCACAAAGAGTTTAATCTTAGAAACAATATCCCTCTCATGAAGGGAAGTAATATTAGGAATGATTTTTCCATAGTTCATGAAAATTAGATGCAATGTTTCTGGATTCAACTCTCTGTATTTATTTGGATCAACATTTCGAATCACTCACATCAGAAAGAGGAAAATAATGAAATGCATTACAGAATCAACTTTAAGAAGAGTTGAGGGAGGAGAACTACTCTTAGTTCCTTTCTTCATTCACCCCCCTTTTTCACTCTTATTCATTTTATGTAGTTTTAGTTCTTTTTAATCTTTTTTTTTCTTTCTTATTCATTTGTATTTTCTTTACTCATATTATTTTAGATTATTTTTGGTTTTTTGTTTTGTATCATTCTTCTATATTATCCATAAGTTATTATAACTTATTGTCTTTTGGCTAATTTATTGGCTATCTATTTGCATTTACCCTTTTATGTTTTTCATTAATTTTATTGCATATTTTTAAATCCATTTTATTATTTTAATATTGTTTGATTTGTCTTTATTTTATGTTTATTTCCTCTCAACTAATTAGCCGATAGGCTATTCTATGTGGGAACCCCACCGGCATTTTCCCCCGTCTGATGCCGGCGGGAACCCCACGAATTGCGGTTTGCTTAACTGCAGGTCCCCATCTTCCGTGATGTGGACGGCGTACAGCTTATCATGCTCAGACATGGCCAACAAGCGGCCGTTGAAATAGACGAGACCAACGTTGGCGACTCCCAACGTTACCCTTGGCGGTACCGGCAAGCATGGCGTCGACAGGCATCCCAAAATTGGCAACGGGGTTTTGATCGGCGTCGGGGCTTCCGTGATCATGGACGCACCGCCCAAGACTACAGTCGTTGGAAACCCTGCGAGATTAATTGGAGGAAAGCGTAATCCTACCAGATTGACTGAGAACCCCTGTAAAACTATGGATCATACTTCTTTCATCGTTGAATGGTCGGATTATGTTATTTGAGATTACTTTCGGAAATTCCACTTATTGTCTGTGCAGTTTTTTCTGAATTGCGATGTCTTTCAAATATCCGGACAATGGAAGGTGTAAATTCATTCTATAGTGCTTCGTGTGCATTACACCATTGTGTAACACAGTTTTTGAGCTTCTCAAGGGAAAGCATGAGTCAAATAGATATAAATGATTTAGGAGTCCATAAATGCGTTGGATGTCTCCTCCAAAGGCAAAAATGCCCCCTGAAATGCTCTGACGGTGAAGATAATCTCCTCCATTCGTTCCTTCCCTCCTCAAATGGCACCGGTTGAAAAAACTACCAAACATAATAAATGCCGTCTATAAATGTAAATGTACCCTTTAATGCCTATGTGTGTTGGGTTTAACTGAGTACCACTGCACCCTATTCGAGGGGCTGAGGAAACCAAGACACCCAATGGTTCGGTGGGAAATTAAGTCCCTGAATCTTTTTTTTTATTGGATAAAGAAGAAAAAATAAATTACATCAGCGAGAGAACATGGCCAAAAAGGCCACCATTAGGTCAAACACAAGTAGCAAGACAAGCTGCTACAGCAGCAACAAAAACAGCAATTCTAGACCATCATGACAAAAGGTACAGCATGCAGCTACAGCTGTAATAAAAAACAGCTTAACAGTAGCAAAAAAGTGTTGTTAGAATAGCAAAACTCCAACCAGTACAATAAGAATCTCTTCGAAGAAGATTTAGAACACCACTGATAAACAAAACTTGAACCATTGGTCAATATCCATTTAAAAGGTGGTCTAAGCAGCTCAATGTCCAAAGGGCAGAATGCTCTCCATAGCCTCCACGAAGCAGCCTCCTTAGCAAGATGGCTATCCGTCAACCAACTGTAACTGTGCTTGAACATTGTAGATAGATGTTTTAAGATCTATGCCTTATGTCAAGTGTACACCAGGTACGTTTAGTTGCTCGACCAACGGGACCATAACCCGAGACCCCAAAAGACATCACTCCATAACACTAATCCACCACTACTTTTCTGTTGGTTAGGTTATCCCTTGATTTCTTCCCCTCAAAGAGCTAGCTAGAAGGCCCTCTCCCCCCGGTCGAGAGTTCGCAACCTCACCCTATATTTGTTCCCCTAAAAGAGATAGCCCAGGTAAGACCAGGTCCTGAAAGAAAGGCCTATATTTATTATTCCCCTCAATCTAGCTAGGTCAGGTTATAACTATATTCTTCCCTCAATCACTCGCTAGAAGGTTATCACTCATATTTATTCCCCTCTTCCTTTGGTTTTTCTCGAGCGCCTCTGCAGGGTGGGAGGGAGATTAAGCGTCGGGCGAGCGACTCCGTTTCTCTCCGTGGGTTGGGTGGGAATCCAATTTGTCGAGCGCCCTTTACTATATTGGGGTTTGCAATTGAAAGAAAAAAGAGCAGTTACTTGTTGAGTGGCTCGTTCCCCAGCTTGTTTAGAGGCCTCCTTCTATGGTATTTAATTGAAATACCTCTGTGGCCGGCCTAATGAAATAAAATAAGTCGTTATTGCCTAGTCGGTCAAGCTTGTAATCGGGCTGAGAAGCTGTGTACCTCGTGATACTGGAAAGCATCCTTCCCTCGTGCTGCGGGCTGGGCTGGTTATCATCCATACCTCCAAGCAATAGTTCGAGTTATCATCTGTCCAAGCAAGTTACCTAACCCAAGCAATAGAATTGGTCTAATCCCATCTGTCTCTCGCTGTTCTAATCACTGGGCTGGTTACTGTATGCGAGAAACTGGTCTACCTCGGAGACTCTCGCGAGAATTGTTTCGCTGGTCAACCTGTACGCTAGGATGCTGGGCTGATCATCTGTGAACCAGACCTCGTGCTGCTCATGGGCTGGTAAACCTCCTAAGCGTTGGGCTGGTAAGCATCCATACCTCGTGCTAGTTGGTGGAGTGGTCATCGTCCCGACCTCGTGCTAGTTGAGTTGTTGGGCTGGTAATCATCCATTGCTTCACGCTAACTAATGCTTCTATCGCTAGCTGCTCCCACCAATAGCTATTCTCGTCTCCCTCACCTACTAGCTCTTGGAACGAATAACCGGTACTGCTACTACTCTCACCAATAGCTATTCTCGAGAGCTATCTAACCTTCCAAGCAACCTTACCTGCCTACCCTTACTGATTACCCGAACCTGCCAAGCTATCTATGGGCGGCTAGGCAGTAAAGAGAAGTCTCTATAGGCGGGTAGGATATAATGAATATAGACCCAGGAGAGAGGAGACTTGTAAGGCGGGCCTGTCGGCCCTGATTCTTTCCTGCGGTAATGATAGATGATTCCTTCTTGATTCCTTTAATGACAACTATACTATAAGTCGTCCCTATCTGTATCCATCCCTTTCGTGATTGGCTGTATTGGTTCCACCACCCTGCATTCGAACGAGAAGGAAGCAAGCGCCACCTGTTCAAGAAGTATTCATGAGCCGAGCTACTAACCGGAGCATAGCATTGAGGGAAATGAAACAAATCCAAACTTGCAACGAACATTTTAATGGTTGGCGGTTGGCATGATGGGCAATTGTATCCGCTTGATTAGAATATTAAATACTGATGGAAATTGTTATTGGTTATTATAACCATATTCAATAGTAGCGACAATAATGGAAGCACCATTATTTATTGCTGATCTTAAATTAATAAAGTAAATTATAATATTAACATAATTAATATTAATATGAATGTGATTGATACTAACAATATTCTTACAAATATAAATTAATATTACTACCTTTTAAGTTAATCATCATAGTATTAATATTAATGCAATTTTAACATTAATATCTCTATAGATAATATTGACAATGTTCGTAACACAATAATAGATCCACAATTATCAGTTTGGATTGATGCTACTTCTAAGGCTATTCGTAATAATGATATTAATATACAATTTAATGGAAAGCTTATATTAACATTAGTCTCATAATAATAATAATAATGGATGAAATGTTAGTATGTTAACAATAGTACTATTACTATTACATTTTTGGTAGGATATTGGTAATAATACATTAAATGCATCAATATGCCCCTCAACAATATCTAGATTTTTATATATGCACGTTACATTCTCATATAGATGTCTTATTTATGAATAAAATATCATATGGTCATATAAAGCTATAGAAGAGTATATAGCCAAATATATGTGATAATTTAACACATATATGTTTTAGTAGTAAAGAAGTAGAGAGGGAAGGATAGAGAAAGAGAGAAGAGGGTAAAGGGATGGAGGTAGGTAGAGAGGGATAAGTGAGATAGAGATAGGGAAGGAGTGAGAGGTGGGATAGAAAGAAATAGAGAAGGAAAGAGAGAGCCAAAGAGAGTGAGAGAGAGAGAGGGAGGGGTAGAGAGGGATAGGGGAGATATAGAGAATTAAAGGGGTAAGGAGAGAGATGTAGAGAGGAATAAGTGAGAGGGAGAGAAGTAGAGAGGGAAGAAGAGAGAGAGAGAGAAATAGGTGGGATGGAGGGAGGGATAAGTAGACAGGGATATGTGATATAAAGAGAAATAGAGAGGGACAGAGAGAGCAAGAGGGAGAGAGAAGGGGGAGAGAGGGAGAGGTAGAGAGGGATAGGTGAGATAGATCACTGCTTTCTTCACATCGTCCACTACTTTTCACGGTCGTAAATAATGTGGGCTCAGCCTATCGACATAAGTATTGCACCTCATTGGGGTGCAAGTGCTAGTCTACTATCTTGTTTGTGTTTACTTTCTTTGTTTGTCTATTTCTTGATATGTCCTCCCTATTATTAGTTTGCATTCTTAATAATTCATTTTTCTCATTTGGTTTATTTATTATATTATTTTGGCTACTTTCTATTTATTATTTGTCCTTCAGTATTATCTTATTCCATATGTAATTCCCCTTTTTAGTTGCTTTCCTTTAACCTTAATTACTTTTTAAATTGTAAGCAACTTATATATACAAACCCCATTTATTTCAACCCCATTTAATCTTCTTTTCATTCCTAATTATTCTTATCTTCTCCTTTTCAATCCTAATTAATAATTTTTCTTTCCTTTAATTTATTTTTATTTTTGATTGTTTTTTTTTTTTGGTGGTTTTGTTTTTTTCTTTTATATTTAATTGTCTTATTACATTTATTCTTTGTTCACATATACTTTTATTTTCAGTTGTTAATTTTAATAAATTTTTCATTATTATTCATGCATGCATATTTAAACTATTATTATTAGCATTGCTTGGTTTATCTTTTATCATTTTTTTATATCTTCATTTGATCTAATATAATGGTTGAGTTTACTTCTAGCATTTATTTTCTATTTATTAATATATTTATCTTTTTAGTTTGTATTTTGATACAAATTTTTCTTTAGTTTTATTTAATATATTATTATAGCTAGTATTCAATGAATTAGTTTCTATAAAAAAAAATATTCTTCTTTGTTTTCTTACCTTTTCCTTTTTGCATCCCTTCCTCGTTATACATCCCTTCCCCAGCTATCCCCCCTCAACTCTTTTTATGGCTAATTGTGCAATCCATTTCATTATTGTACTCTTCCTGATGATGAAACACAAGTGTGATTCGAAATGTCAATTCAAATAAATACACATAGTTGAATCTAGAAACATTGCATCTAATTCTCATGGACTATAGAAAAATCATTCCTACTATTACCGACCTTAATGGGAGGGATATTGTTTCTCAGGTTAAGCTTTTTGTTAGACTGAGGATCAAGCTATCAAAGAGGATTACCGATTTTTCCTTCTTGAAATGTTCTAGAGATGGCCATATCATCCCCTCTTTTGCTCAGAATCTTCATCATCTTAGTAAAAACCATACCTTCTAAATTTTTGATCAAGCTAGCATCTCCCTATTAAGATCATTAATTCAAGGCACTAGAGCTCTAATCAATCACTTAGCCACTAATATTTTCCACTTGCACCTTGAACTTTCTACTTCCATCCATTTTGACATCTAGGTCCTACTCGATACCCAATCCCATGCTGGAGCCCAAGGTCTCAATTATGAATGTGAATCCAAGAAAAAATAGAAATTTTCCAAGCTTTTCAATAAGAGACATCAAAATTAGTCTCCTTTCTCACCTTCTACTACTACTAGCTCCACAGCTCTTCCTTCCCTATCCCCTTAGATCCCATCTCATCGTCACTCCCCAGCTATTGTTTCCATGCTTCACTCTCACAAAATTCACCCCCAACACTGCCGCTCACTCATCTACCCTAAATCCCCCCGTTCCTCACTAAATTCTTCTCTTGTCACCCACCCTCTCGTGGTATCTGATAAATTTTCCCCCTTTGCTAGCTTCCCCCATGGGTTATCCACCACTCCCACTCTATTTTCTTTGAACCTCATCTACGAGTTTCTTCCTCCTAATACTGTAGTTTCACGCACTTTTCCTGAACCTCTTACCTTCACATCTTCTGGCATAAACTTGGGAGATGTTTCTACTTCCAATGGGCCCTCAATAGATACTCTACCATTAAACGGTGTCTTTATCAGAAATATTCCTCCTAAGGCTGCCAATCCAAAGAAAGTGGATAGTTCACACCATCTAGCAACACCTTAAATGGATCACTATGTCGTTGCAATCCCTCTATCAAAGAACATTCATGCTATGCCTTCTGAAAACACTCAACGTTGATCAAATCCAAGCAAGGTTGTCTTCTCTCATCTTCCTGCATTACCATGTTTGATTCATTTAAGAGCCAGAATCTTCCAATCGTGAAACTCTCTAGTTACTTCCAATCACTCGGTTATCATTTCTTCCAATGTTCACTTTCTTAATTTCAATTTAGCTACTCTCAATTCTCCTATACCCCCTCTATTTTTGGCAGTGTACCTCCTCCCCTTCACAATCCTTCAAACCCTATTATTTCTCCTAATTTTCCTCCCATTCCATCAATGATACCATCCTTTCTCATCATTTGGTAGGTAATATTTGTTAATTTCTTATAACCTAGCTATAGATTAATTACACAATAAATTCATAGAATATAATCAAATATCTGATTTATAACAATTAATACACTGGGTTAAATAACAACTAATAACAGTAGAAGAAAAAATAACAAGAAGCCAATCTAAGATACACAATAACATGGATATACCTAGGAAACCCTAGTGTGGAGAAAAAACTACAAATGTTGGATCTTTTATTCAACCTAACAAAAAAAATTTCTTTAGAAAATATAATACAAGCTTTCTACAACAATCTTACATATATAGAGCCCAACTACTTTACTTAGCATGCAAGAAAAGAAACTTTCCCTACATTATTTGGCTTTAAATCACACCTAAAATCACTCTTGGTTTCATTCCAACCTCACAAACTCAAAAACATTCTATTATAGAATAAAAAAACTACTATTTATAAAAATCCAACTTGAGTTGCTTTAAAGCAAATCCACATCCCACCTTTTGAGCTAGAAAATGAACATTTCCTCTTAGCGAGGAAGGTGTTCTACACAACACCCAACTTATCCCTGAAGATTTCAAACTTACTCTTCATCAAGGCCTTTGTCAAGATATTTGCTATTTGTTCGTCTGTAGGAATGTAATCCCTTTCTCCATGCAATATTTGATGAAGTGCTATTTGATCTCAATGTGCTTTAACTTGTCATGAAACACTAGATTCTTAGAGAGTTTGATACAACTCTAATTATCACAATAAATGACTATAGGATCCAGCTCCTGATCAAAGAGACCAACTAGAAGTTTTTGAAGCGAGATAGAATCACATGTAGCCATATTGGTTGCCATGTACTCAACCTCTATAGAACTCAGCACAACTAACTTTTGTTTCCTACTATACCAAGAGACTGCTACTAATCCCAAACAAAAACTCCACCCTAAAGTGTTCTTTCGATTAGTTGCACTTCCTTCCCAATCTAGATTGGTAAACCCCTCGAGCTTCACTCCATCCTGTTGAACATACTTCAACCCATAATTAACTATGCCTCAAAGATATCTCAAAACATGTTTCACAGCTATCTAGTGTACAAGTTTAGGTTCCACCATAAACTAACTAAGTGAGTTCACTGCAAAACAGATTCCTGGCCTGGTGTTGACCAGATACATAAGAAAGCCTATCAATTGTCTATATAAAGTTGGGTCCACTGCTTCTGATCTAGAAGCATCAATATTCTTCCAATTGGTCACAAGTGGTGTTGATATGGGCTTATAGTTCTCCATCCTGAATTGCTTCAGGAAATCAATTAAGTACTTCCCTTGTCCAAGGAAGATCTCTCCCTCTTTCTGCCATAACTCCAATCCCAGAAAGTAGTGCGTCAACCCCAAGTCCTTCATCTCATACTCTCCTACAAGATCCCACTTGTAGTGTGCTATGAGCTCGTCTGACCCTGTGAGAAATAGGTCATCAACATATAACACCAATATGAGAAGTTTTCCCTTCACCTGAACATAGAACAGGTTCAGATCTGCCTCACTCTTAATGAAGCCCATAGTCTGCAAGTAATTGTCAATACATGAATACCATGACCTAGGAGCCTGCTTGAGTCCATACAATGCTCTTTTCAACCTATATACATGAGAATCCATCCCATGTGCTTGCAATCCTTCTGGGTGCTCTATGTAAATCTCTAAACCTCAATCACTCTATTGAGGAAGGTCACCTTTACATCCATCTGGTGAATCCTCCAACCCATATGTGCTGCTATAGAAATGATAGCTCTTATGCATGAGTACTTGGCTGCTGGAGCAAAATTTTCATCATAGTCGACTCCTTCCTTCTGAGAAAACCCCTTAGCCACAAATTGGGCTTTAAACTTTTCCACACTACCATCTGCAACATGCTTAATCTTATACAACCATCTCGAGCTCACCACAGACTTATCTTCTAGTTGTGGTACTACCTCCCACACACTATTCTTCAGGATGGAAGAATACTCTTCCACCATGGCATCTCTACACACTTGGTGCTTGGATGCCTCCTAAAAGCTGGAAGGCTCTACTTCAATTAATTCACTCATAAGTGCCACATACTCAAAATAACGTCTAGGAGCCTTTCTTTGTCTAACTAAATCTTGAGGATCACCTATATATTCTTGAGCCTCTCTAAGTGTCTGCTCAGCTACCCTATTTCTCCTCTTCTCAATAATAGGAATATGAGGCTAAGGAATTATGTGTTCCTCCTTCTGATCAACTTTCTCAGCTTGCTTGCTCTGCTCTCTAGCTTGCATGACTGAAGTTTGAGGAATTTTTGTTGCCTCAACCCTGGGTGATTTCTCCTCCTCATTCATCAAGTTCCTAGACTCCTAAAGAGCCCTCTCTTCCTCAAATTTCTCATCTTTATGAACAACTATTTTCTTGAGATCAAGAATGCAAACCCCATAAGCCTTAGAAGTTTCACTGTACCCAACAAGGATACCCTTCTTTGCAATAGGTTTCAACTTGGTTTTCTTCTCAACAATAATGTGACAATGCACAAGGCATCCAAAGATGCGAATGTGCCCCAAATCTTGTTTCTTACCAATGAACGCCTCTTTTGGAATCAACTTTCTGAACACTTTGTGAGGGCTCCTATTCTGCAAATACATAGTTGTATTGCAAGCTTCTTCCCATAATAACTAAGGTAGATCCTGATCATGAAGCATGGCCTTGGCTGCTCCAACTATAGCCCTATTTTTCCATTCGGCAACCCCATTCTACTGAGGGTTGTATAGAACTACCAACTCTTTCTTGATACCTTCTTGAGCACAGAAATATTTTAAGGCATTCAAGGTATACTCACCTCCATTATCAGACCTTAGTATCTTGATCTTCCTCCCTATTTGGTTCTCCATGAGAGCCTTAAACTCTTTGAACCTACTGAAGACCTCATTTTATTCTTCAAAAAATATATCCACGTCTTCTTAGAGAAGTCATCAATGAAAGTAACATAATACTCATATCCATTCAAGGATGTTGTTGACATGTGTCCACACACATCTGAGTGTACGAGATCTAAAATCCTTTTAGATCTAGTGTCATTTTTTGGAAAATTGGTCTTGGTATATTTCCCAAGAGCATAGCCCTTGCACACCTCATGTGTTTTTGTCTTCATCTCAAGCAGCCTTGTCACTATTTCCTTAAGAATATTAAGTGTTCCATGGTGAAGGTGAGCCATCCTCATGTGCTAAAATTCTCCTAACCCTTTAAAGCTACTAACCAATGCATGTTCTAGTTTAAACTATAATCAAAACAGGCTACCATGCCTGACTCCAATCACTTTTGCAACCTTGGAATCCTTGGGACAAATATAGAATTTTCCCCTCTCAAAGATCATGATGTAACCCTTGTCTTTCAAAGCAGAAACTAAGATTAAACTCTTTGCCATGCCAGGGACATACAACACATCCTCCACCAATAAGGGTTTTCTAGACTCCCTCTTAAACTTGACGGTGTCAATACTAGTTGCATGGTACTTGGCATTGTCTTCAAGCTCAATATAGAAATCCAGCTTCTTCTCCTCCAACTTGGTGAAACATTCTCTAACTCCCGTCATGTGGCAAGAAGCCCCATTGTCAATATACCATACCCTGTTGGCAATTGAACTTGAGAGACAGGAAATGAGTGAAAACTCATTCTCAAATCGTGATGCAAACTCGTCCACCTCTGTTGTAGTAGCAACTTGCTTATTCTGCTTCTCTTTATTTTCCTTATTCAGACATTGACTGGCATAGTGACCCGTTTGATGGCAGAAAAAACATTTTATCTTGCTTATATCTTTCTTCTTCCCACTCTTGGAAGAAGAACCTCCTATTTTCCCTTTATTAGACTTATGCTTACCCTTGCTTGCAAGAGCAATATTTTCTTTGTATTGACCCTTCTTCATCTAATCTCCTTGATGAGAACCGTCATGGATCTCCTCCTAAACAAAATCATCCCAAAGCCTTACCCAATTAGGTAGTTGATCTCTGCTGACAACACACTTGACAAACACTTCCTAGTGCTTTGAAAAACCATTCAAGGCTATATGTACCAAATCATCTTCAACAATTGTCTCTCCAATAGTAGCCAGCTCATCCATGACCTATGTTGGCTTGGACAAGTAAGAGGTCACACTCTTGCCTGTGGACATCTTGGTATTATGCAATTTTTCCTTGAGAATCATGTTACGACTCTGATAGTCACTTTGATAAAGTCTTGTGAGCATATCCCACATCTCCTTAGTGATGTCTTTCCTTAATAAATGAGGAATTAAATGATCTCTTACCCCATCTCGGATAATCCTCTAAACCTTGGCCTCTTTGAATTCATGTGAATCTAAGGCAATAGGATCATTTGTTGTGGTGCCACTTTTGTACTAGCATAGATCCACAACTTGTTCTCCTTGAGAATAGATGTAATCCAAACCTTCCACTACAAGAAGTTAGATGTACCCTTAAGCCTATCTTCATATCAAACATGGGCTTCCATAGTCACAAAAGAAACTAGAGATGGATTTTTGATTTTTTTCTTGAAATCTGCATCACAAATATTTTCTTTGTATTTAGAGTTTAGACCTCTGATACCATGTTAATTTCTTATAACCCAGCTATAGATTAATTCTACAATAAATTCAAAGAATATAATCAAATATTTGATTTATAACAATTAATACACTAGGTTAAATAATAGCTAATAATAGCATAAGAAAAAATAACAAGAAGCCAATCAAAGATACACAATAACATAGATATACTTAGGAAACCCCATTGTGGGGAAAAACCTATAAATATTGAATTTTCTATGCAACCTAACAACAAATTTTCCCTTAAAAAATGCAATACAAGTTTGCTGCAACAATCTTGCATATATAGAGCCCAACTACTTTACTCAGCCTGTAAGAAAAGAAACTTTCCTTGCATTCTTTGGCTTTAAATCACACATAAAATCACTCTTGGTTTTATTCCAACCTCACAAACTCAAAAATATTCTATTAAAGAAAAAAAAATTGTTATTGAAAATTCAACTTGTGTTGCTTTAAAGAAACTCTACATCCCACCTTTTGAGCTAGAAAATCAACAATATTCTTAACTACGTCACCACACAACCTTCCCCCTTGAGCTCCCCCCTATCTGACAATCCTTTCTCCTCTAGCAACATGGATTTCTATGACATTAATTTCTCTTCAAACCGTAACTATTCTTCTCCTTTCCTCATTGAAGATTGGGAGAGTAAATTTGTTGTCAACCTATCCAAGGCTTGCATCGAACCTCTAGCCCTTAAATTCTTAAAATAGGGTTCAAATTTTTCCTTCATTCCATCTTACATTCCTAAAGTATATTTTTTAATCAATATTGATAACTTGCGACTCAATCTCTCCCTGATCCCATAACTGACATGATTAGACAAGACTATGTAGTGGCCCTAAGATATGTTAAACCCCCGAAGTGAAATTTCCCCAATAATGAACTTCTAGACTTCAAAAATCTCACCAAAAATAATGACATTATCATTATCAAAGTTGATAAAGGGAATGCCACTGTCATCCTTAACTAACAAGATTACATTGCTAAAATGCATGACCACCTTTGTAATAGTGGGAGTTACAAAATCTCCCCTGAAAATCCCATCTCTAAGATCATTAAGTATATCAAGCTTTTCATTTCCCATTCATCCTTTGATGATCTCACCAAGAAGCACCTCATCCCTCATAAGGATATCACCCCATGAATTTATGGGGTCCCTAAAATTCACAAGCCTTATATCCCTCTCAGCGCAATCCTCAACACCACCCATTCCCCCACTTATAAACTAGTTTCTCATCTTGCTACCTTGATCTCTCCTCTTGTAGGAAAATCCAATTCTTTCATCAAAGATTCCTCTTACTTCGAGAATTTTATTTAAGGGAAAAAGATTAAGAAAAATTAAATCCTGGCTAGTTTTGATGTTGTTTCCTTGTCCAACAATGTGTTAGTACATGACTTTGTGGAACTAATTATGTACAAAACCAATAATTCCTTTCCTTGTTCTCCTCTTGTAGCAAGGCAAGGAGGATTCAGAAGAAAATGACCCCGGAAGAAAAATTTTGGTCAACCCAGGGGGAAAGGTTGTCCTGGCTACTAATCCTATTGGGAATAACAAAGGATAGGAGATTGAAAAGAATGAAGTAGTGGTGGGGGCCGCTGGTGGGGAAAGTGCTAAACTTAAACCATGGTCTTCTCTGTTTGGAGTTAAACCTGATGGAAAATTGGTGTTTCCCCCAGTTTGCAACATTTCTGACTCGGCAAGAGGTACGTTTTCCTTCTTTGTTCCTAATTTGATCATTGATCATAATATTTCCCTAAATGGACAGTACTCTGGTAGGAAAGTTTATGGGCCCTAGACCAAATATTGAAGTTGTCAGGGCATTTGTCAAAAACAAGTGGAGAACCATTGGAAAATTTTCTGTAGTAGCACTTCCTAAAGGCTACTTTACTTTCAAGTTTCCATGTAAGAAAGATATCTTGGTTGTGAGAAGTGGTGGTCCTTGGGTTATAGGAAAATATTCCTTGGCTCTCAAGAAATTGACTTCTAATCTAGATATTTTAGACTCCATCTTCAAGAACCTTCCAGTCTAGGTCATACTTCCTAGTCTTCCTTTGGAATACTAGAATGAGGATGTCTTTAGCAGCCTTGCTAACTCTTTTGGGGAGCTTTTGTCAATAGATCCAATGACTGCAGCAAGGAAAAGGCTTGTGTTTGCTATAATTTATGTGGGGGTGTCCCAAAATGCTGACCTCCCTTAGTCTATTGATATTCAATCGAAACTGGGTACTTAGACTTAAACTATTGAGTTTGAATCAATCCCTTTTGCTTTCTTTAAATGTAGGAAAACTAGGCACTAGGCAAAGAAATGCCCACTTAATGCTAGCAAGGATAAAAAAGAAACCCCAACCCAAACCAAAGACTTTCAGGAAAAAGAATCCTAAAGAGGATGGAAAAGAGATTAAAGATATTTCCAATGGAGAGTTGGAGAGCAAGAAATCTGATGCTCTTGTGATATCCATAGAGATTCAGATGGATTTGGGCCTCCAGGAGCCTAAAAGAAATAAGCTAGTAATACAATCTAGAGGGAAGGATGATGGAGAGATTGGCATGGATGATAGTGGGATTGGCTTGGTGAGTCAAGAACTTCCTCTTAATAATCCAGAGAATGATTCTATTGGAAAGGAGGTCGAAGAAATAGGCCTAGAGGACATCCCTATTCAGGGACTGTCTCTGAATATTGGGATCCCTTTCTCCCCCTACCTCTGGAGGAAATTTCCCTTCTAACCAGGAATCATTTCAGATTCTAGAAACTGTTAACTCTCAGGAAGTTTTCAAGGACACCTTTGAGGAATTGAGCCAGACTCAGGAGTTCTCAAGTGAGAATTCAACCTAGCATAATAATGGGTTGATGAACACCCTTCCCTTGGATCAAAGGGGGATATTAGATAAGGACTGGGAGTCAGGAAAAGAGTTGGATAGTCAAGAAGAAACAGACAAAGATGATTTCAACTCCCATACTAGGAAAAATAAGAAGAAAAACAAACAACAGAATACTCCAAGTGGAGTCTCTACTAGAACTAGGGCTAAGGCAGACTGTGGAGCCACAAAGAGCAACCAAGGAAGAAGATCAGAAAAATGGTTGAGGGAGCATGACAGCTTTCAAGATATTGTGGATGGTGTTTAGATGACCATTCTTGAGATATGTAAACTCCAATCTTCTGATAAGAAATGAAGATTGTCTTGGAATATAAGGGGGTTAAATAGCCTCCATAAGTAGGATGTGTTGCACAATTTTGTGAGGGATCATAAACCTTATATTTTACTTGTCTAAGAAACCAAAATGCCTAAATAAAAAGTGGAAAAGATAAAGATGTTTAAGTTTTGTTGAGTCCATGCCGGTATTGTCATGGTGTGATGGTTTATGGGTGGAATTGTTGTTCTTTCCACCAAGGTTCAAACCCCATTGGGGTGTTATTGTTGAATGGTTGTATCCGGTTCATAGCTCCAGTCAAAAGCGTTTACCCCTTGAATAAAAAAAAAAAGTTTTGTGGATTCCATGGTAACAGTTCAGAAGGTTCCTCAAGGGGAATCGCTGCCTTTTGGAATCAAAATTTCATTAAAGGGGAACCTTTGTTAGAGAGCTCAAATCATGTGGCGACTAGATTTACCCATATCAAAGATAATTTTAGCTAGATTTTGTCAAATATTTATACTCCCAATGGGAAAGGGGCTAGAAATTCCTTTTGGCTTGAGCTAGCTACCTTCTGTAGGATATTCAATAATGAATCCTGGGTTGTAATGGGAGATTGTAATACCCCTCTTCAGGAAAGTGAGAAGTTCAGAGGTTCCCAGGTTAATCTAGAAAGTAGAACAGACCTTTTGGACTTCATTAACAACAAAAACTGATTGATCTGGATCTACAAGGAGCTTCCTATACATGGTCGAATCAAAGATTTGGTAAGGACCTAGTTCAAGTTAGAATAGACAGAACATTAATTTCAGATCAATGGTTTTTAAAATATTGTTGTTCTTGAAAGGCTCTCTCTATGTTGGGTTCTGAATATTTTTTGATAAGTTTTGAGGTGGACCCTATAATGGCCAAGAGGAATTTTCCATTCAAATTCAAATGTATGTGGCTTTCCCATCCTCAACTTTCTAAGGAAATGAGGAAATGGTGGAATATCACAGTCCCAGGGACTGCTATGTTTAGGGTGGCAAAGAAACGAAGGGAAGTCAAATTCAAAATTAGAAGGTGGAATAAAGAAAATTTTGGTAATATCTTTGGTATCAAATCTGAGTTACAACTTGAACTAATGGAGATGCAAGAAAAAATCCAGTGGGAAGGGTAAATTGTTGATAATAGGGTGAAAGAAAATGAGCTACTTGTGAAGATGTATGATATAATTGCCAAAGAGGAGGATTTTTTGAAACAGAGATCTAGGGCTTTGTGGCTCTTTGTTGGAGATAGAAACACTAGATATTTTCACTTATATGCTTCAAAACATAGGGCTACTAATAGAATCTCTCACATTGATTACAATGGTAGTAGATTTGAGGAGGAAGACATTAGAAGGCAAGCTGTCCTTTTCTTCAATAATCTCCTTTCGGCGAATGATGGAGTCAATCATGAAGAGCAAGATTATCTTTTAGAGGCCTTCCCTAATCTTGTTAGGGAAGAAGATAACATAATGCTTGATGATATTCCTTCTAGGGAAGAAATCAAGAAAGCGGTCTTTTCCTTTGAAGGGAATAAAGCCCTAGTCCTTGATGGGTTTCCTATATTCTTCTTTCAATGGTTCTAGGATATTGTTGAAGATGATGTGGTGAATGCGATCAAAGAGTTTTTTGGCTCAAGGAGTCTCCTAAAGGAACTTAATGCCACCTTCTTGGTCCTAATTCCCAAATGACCAAGAGCCATAGAGTTTGAAGCTTTTAGGCCTATAAGCCTCTGTAGCTCTTTCTATAAAATTATCTCTAAGGTTTTCACTTCTAGGTTTTTCATTATTCTTCCCTCCTTGATTTCTCCTCAACGGAATGGCTTCATTCCTAGAAGGAAGATCCTTGACTCTATAATCACAATCCATGAGAATATTCACTCTTGAGTGGAATCTAAAACTGAAGGATTTCTCCTAAAATTGGACATTTTGAAAGGTTATGATCAAGTGGAGTGGGAATTTTTACTCAAAATCTTGAGGAATTTTGGCTTCAGCAATAGAGTCCTTCAGTTGGTTGGTCAACTCATTTCTATTGCATCCATTTCTATCATGGTGAACGGGTCTCCCTCGCGTTTCTTTAAGAAATCAAGAGGTTTAAGACAGGGTGATCCAATCTCCCCTATTTTATTTACTATTATGGTGGAATGTATTGGGAGAAACTTGAAAATAATGGTCGATCAGGGATCATTAGAGGGTCTAAGGCCCTCTTCTAGTAATCTGATTTGTTCTCACCAATAGTTCATTGATGACACCATGTTGATGGGTAGATCTTCAGTGGAAAAAGCTAGGAATTTGAAAAAAAAATCTTGGATGAGTATGAGAGGGCTTTTGGTCAGATGGTTAACAGACAGAAAAGCTCTATCTTCTTCCTCAACACCCTAGAACCCAGACAAAATAAGATTGCTAGAATTCTTGGATGTAGAGTGGAGACCTTACCTTCTATTTATCTTGGCTTACCTCTATGCCTTAAGCCTCTTGATTCTTTTTGGAGTTCGTTGGTGGATAGGCTCAGCGAAAAGCTCACTAGATGGAGAGGAGCTCTCCTCTGTCAAGCAGGAAAAATCTAGCTCCTCAAATACACTCTTTAGAACCTTCTAATATATGCTTTAAGTATTTTTAATATCCCTACCAGATATGTGGATGCTATTGAAAAAATCCAAAAGCGGTTTCTTTGGTCGGGTGTTGAAGAAATAAAAAGAATGTCTCTCATTGGTTGGGACTTTGTTTGTAGACCTAAAAGAATGGGAGGTTTGGGTCTAAGAAAGATTAGAATGATGAATAGGACTCTCCTTGATAAGAAAATTTGGAGAGCTTTCTTGTCTAATGGAGAATGGAAAAATATTTTAAAGAGAAAATATATAGCCAATATCGGATCTCTTAAAGACTTGATGGATTCTCAGAATTCGCCCCGTGGATCGGCTTGATAGAATGATATGATTAGAGGTAGAAAGATTATGGATTTAGGAGTTGGGTGGAGCATAAGAAGTGGGAATCAAGCTAGGTTCTGGGAAGATAGATGGGTATTGAAGGTGCCCCTAATTTCCGATGAAAGGTTCAATAGGTGGGCTGATACCTGCAAAGCGACTTTTGGAACTTATGTCAAGGATTACTGGAGAAATGGGGGCTAGGTGAATCTATACCAGATTAGCTCAAATCTTGGTCCACTTCAATCCTCTTTGATGGCTGTTAGGATGAGGACGAACCAACAGGATGATCTCTTAGTGTGGACTACTATCCCATCAGGCAACTACTCTATTTCTTTGATTATCTCTTTGTTATCCCTTTCTCAGGCCCCCTCTCCCTTTTGGGCTAGAGCCTAGATAAAATATTAGACTCCCAAAGTTAACATATTTTTTTGGATCCTTCTTCAAAATAAAGTGCTCATGGTTGATAATCTTTGCAAGCATGGTTTTTAGATCCCTAATTGATGCTACATGTGTAAAGAAAAGGTGGAAACTGCTAACCAGTTGTTTCTTCATTGTCCATATGCGGCTGTTATATGGGGTAGATTTTTGGTTCTTTGGAATTCTTCGTGGGTTTTTCCGAATTCCATCGAAGAATTTTTTATCTAGTAGAATTCTCCTTCTTTGAATCCTTTCATTTGAATATTTTGGGCTTTTACTTTCCCTTATATAGCTTGGGGAGTGTGGAAGTAACGAAACAATAGAATCTTCAGGGATAAGGAAACCCTAGAGAACATTGTGTATGAGAAAAATTTTAGATTAATTGTGGAAAATTTCAGTATCATCCCTCATCAAGTGAATAAGATGGAGGCAGTGGTCTATTCTTCCTATGACCTAAAGATGGAAAAGGATTGGAACATTAAGTCAAAGGCCTCAAAACTAGCTAAAAAGGACCGTGATGGAGTGAGTTGGAGTCTTCCTCCTAGAGGTTGGGTTAAAGAAAATTTTGATAGGGTAGCTAAGGGTAACCCGCGATTGATTGGAAGTGGGGGAGTGATAAGGGACTATAATGGTAAGTTTGTAGTGGAAGTGGCCATGTCCTTAGGTACTCAGTCAAACCACATGGCCGAAGCCAGTTGAGCTTTTCAGGTTATTGACCTTGCTACTAGAATGAATGTTAAAAATATTTGGTTAGAGGGTGATTCTAAAAACATTATTGACTACATCCTTGGAAATTCCCCTCCCTCATGGACCATTAAATGTTTCATAGAAGATGTTAAGGCTCTTTTATCTAAATTTTATAAAGTAAGAGTAACTCATGCCTTTAGGGAAGCAAATAGTGTTGCAAAATTTTTTGCTAATGAGGGGGCTAAACAAAAAGGGTATAATACGTGGCAAAAACTCTATGAGTTGGAAGCTGATGTATGGGCCTTAATTGATTATGATATCATTCATGGGAAATTTTCCACTTTGTTCAATGATGAAGGAGAATAAGGCTAAGTATAGAGTCATCATTAGATTTGATGGGGCTGCCATTATTAACTCTACTGGTTGGAAGAGTTGGCACGCTTTGTGGGTGCTTTGGTTCAGCTGTTGCATTTTGATTCAGGGTATTAGCTCAGCTAGCAAGGCAAGTAAGGTGAATGTGATAATGGGGGGAAGTATAAAAAGATTGGAGTCGACTAGTTGTGAAATGCACAAACAAAATCCGAAGGTATAGAGGAGTATTGAGCGTGGTGGGATTCTTCCATTCATCAAAAAGCTTCATGGTCCTAACTGAGAAGCTACTAAGTATTTTTCTAAACATTGGAGGAATGGAGAAATTATTCTCTTTGGTAGGAAGGTTAGAGTGGATGAGAATCTCATTGGGGAGGTCACTAGTCTTTCAACCGAGGGGATGAAGTTCTTTCGTGATAGAAAATTTTGTGATGAGGTTGTTATAAGGTTTCCCAAAAAAGATAAGGAAAAGAGGGAGCTGATCAAAATTTCCAGCAACTACTTTGAGGCTAAGACTATTAAGGCGATATGGAGGAAGGTGCTCAGAATTATAATGGAATACATTACACTGGACAACAGTTTTACTAGAGTCTATGGATACCATTTTTCCCTTCTCAATCATTTTCGTCATAAGGTAAGGGTTTCCTTCCCTCACTATTTGTACTGCTCCTTGAGTAATAGCATGGAAGATCATATCAAGAATCCTAGGAAATATCCGGTCTTGCATATCGACCTCTTTCAGCTAATTTATGAGCATTTTCAAAATATGTCAGCTTTTTCTAACCCTGTCATGGCTTCGGCCTCTAAAGATTATGATACTAACTACAGTATGTCTGAGGAAAAATATTTCAATGATGTGGTTAAATAGATGAGACGATTGTTGATAGTGTCCTCTCAACTATGATTGATATCCTATGTAAACATTCAATTGGATGGATTTCCTACTTAAGATAGGCTAAGTTTTCAAGAAATGGGAGATATTGATACAAACAATACCTTTGGCTTGAGGTTAAATAGTTTTAATGAACAATTACAAACTTGGGATAGGCTAAGTTCCCAAGGAAGTGTTACAATAGATGATTGATTTAGGATTTGGGATCTTGATTAAGTATCCAAGGTTTGATTTTGGATTGTGGATGATTTGGATGTTGATAGGATGTGAACCAAATATTTTTGGGGATAGGGGACTCTCTTACACTTCTAGGGTTTTGCACCAAAAAGGAGAGAGCAATCCTAAAAACCTTGATGGCTCACTCAAGAATATGC
Organism: Sequoia sempervirens; assembly: GCA_007258455.2. Classification (NCBI taxonomy): domain Eukaryota; kingdom Viridiplantae; phylum Streptophyta; class Pinopsida; order Cupressales; family Cupressaceae; genus Sequoia; species Sequoia sempervirens. The sequence goes on along the minus strand of VDFB02200884.1, from coordinate 164,144 downwards.
CCTTGAGATTTCAATGCAAAGATGATTGAAATTTGTCTAAGGGGAATTTCCTAGATGCAACGAATTGATAAAATAGATTGAATACTAATGCAAACTAAGGAAATGTGAAGTGTTTGAAAACACACTGTGATATGTAAAAAGACCTAGAAAATAACTTAGAAATTAAAATAAAACAAAATAGAAACCTATAAAATAGAAATTATACACCTAGAAATGTGTTGAGGACTGGAATAAAGACTAGAAATGCTACTGATTTTGAAATTTTGACTTACTAGGATACTTACGCCATTTTGAGCAACTTAGTCCCAGTTTTGAAAAACTACACCAGAGCCTATTTTAGCCAAATGGGTATCTGAATCTACAAAAATCTTTGAAAAACATGTGTATTGGGACTAAGTTTCCAATTATGGTGACTTAGTCCACTTTGGATTTTCTAAAAACTCGAAAGTGGAAACAAAAGCTCTCGGTTTTCATTTTTTGTTCCTCTAGGTGTTTGGTTCTAAATTGCCAAATTTAGGCATGAAAGTGACTTTTGTGGATATTTTGACCTATCTAACAAGGAGATGTCTTCAACAACTTTGCAACCTATTCTTCAATGATTTCCAAGCCTTCAAGGTACCCAAATCTACAAACACACAAAGAAAGAAAGGTAAATGTTGAATGTTAGGGAATGGGGGTTTACCTTGGTCAAACCCCAGTGTGGTAATTAAACCATTGAAAATGAAATGAAATGAAAAGAGATTGATGAATTAACATGTAATGCTACAACTCACCAAACCCTTGAAGTAGAAATTTGAAGATATGCAAGTAGAAGCTCCAATGGATGTATTCTTGAAAATGCCTAGAATGCTAAAGTGAATGCTTGATAATTACTTGAATGATTAAGAGAATTGAGGAGATTAAGGAGATAAAAAATGAGAGGAAAACCCTATATTTATACATGATTATACAAAATTTCCCAAAAATACCACATCACAGGCCGACCTCAAGGCTTAGAGAATAATATCCCACCATAATTTTAAAATATTTTTTATATTTTAGCCAAGTGGGACTAAGTCACCCCTAGTGGCGACTTGGTCCCACTAGGGCATGTTAAGTGGGTGCCAGGAATTAAATTGTATTAATGCTATGCCCTTAATGTTAGTGTACATCGGGTTATGAATAGTCATCTTGTGGCTATCTTAACTCTCTATTAAGTCATATTATCATTATTATATTGTTATTTAGTTGCTTAGGTCAGCCTAATACTTATATAGGTGTATCTAAGTTGGACTAGGTGATATCCTAGGTATAAATAGGTATATATAGGAGGTTGTGAGTCTTTTTTCATCATCAAGTTGTGAAGTGTGTTCTCATTAGACATATTTGGAGGTTTCCCCCCTCGAAATGGCTTGTTATTATCAGTTATTATCAAGTATTTGCAGCATATTTCATATCATATTCTTCTATTGTGCAAGTTATTTCATAACAAGTGGTATCAGAGCTTGATCTTGGCACCATAGAGGCAAGGTTTTTCTCAATTTTGGGAAGAGCATATCTTTCTGATTTTGGCTAATTTTTATTTTATTTTTAAATGATTTTTGAAGAGAATATTAAAGATCCTACAGTCCATATTTCAAAATAATTGGAGTAGAATTAAGCGAATTATTGCAAAATTAGGGTTTCTACACTATTTTTTTGGAATCTACATATCTCGCACATCTTGTCGAATTGGAGTCTGATTTTTATTGGGATTTTAAAGACATACTAAAGGAGATTACAGTAAAAAAATTAGAGAATTTAAGTTTCATTTGTGTGATTTATTTCAAAATTAGTGGTTTCCATCATGATGACGCTTGCAACAAGGGGAAAAAGGAATGTTGTCACTCTGGGGAAGACTCTTGATAAGGATGGGGTAACAATAGAGGATATTACTCCTAATGAGGAAATCAGTAAGGTCAAGGAAGACATTTCCTCAATGAAGATGGATATATGTTACCTAAGAGGAGATATATCGGACATATTAAACATGTTAAGCACCTACATGGCTGAACCAAGAAAGGAGTTCTCAAGCAACCAAGGTGAAAATTCTAGGTTAGCTAACATTCACACAAGCTTTAGTACTCCTATGGGATCTAAGAATTTATTTCCAAAGGTGGATATGCTCAAGTTCGATGGAAAGGATCCTCTAACATGGATAAATCAAATGGAGAATTTTTTTGAAGTACACCAAATCCCAAATGGACAAAAGGTCATGATGGCTTCCCTATATCTAGAAATAGATCAATTCATTTGGTATCGTTGGCTTTGCACTCAGCAAAGGAAAAATGGGTTCACCATCTCATGGTCAATTTTTATGGAGGAACTCCAAGCACAATATAGCAATAGTGTGACAGACAATTTCAACCAACTGGCTAAACTCCAACAAACAAGATCAATTAAGGATTATATTCAACAATTCCAAAATCTATCCTTAAGAGTGGATAAAATTACAGAGGAAAACTTGAATGATTTATTCTTGGGTGGTCTCAAGGATCACATTCAACATGAGGTACGCATGATTATCCCTAGCTCCATAAATGAGTCTTTTATCTTAGCACGCAAGGTAGAGGAGAAGTATTTGATTCCTAAGAAGCAAGGGGATAATGTTGTTGGTGTAATTAATTATTTAATTACACTTTAGCATAAGTTTACTTAGGCATATTTTATTTCCTAAGTTAATTCTTATCCTTATCTTATTGAGCTGTCATTTTGCTCAAGATAAGTTTAGGATTGTTTTTTCTTGCTTTATTGCATCATTGCCTTTTTGAAGGCTTCTGTATTATTTGTAAAATAATTACATTCAATAATCAATTATGCTGATTTTTGCTTGCACACATTGACTCGGAGAGTTTACAAAACATATTTCATTTTTGTTCTGAATATATGTTGCCTGTGATAGGTGATTGCTTGCAGGTGATTCTTGGGGACTGTGAAGTTGGTTTTTCAACTTCTACATGGTATTAGAGCTCCAGACCTGTCACTGCCTGTTCGTGATTTGAAGATATTCTCTCATAGCATCTTTTTCTGTGCAAGGGTTTCAAGTTAGGTTGATTTTTGGTAGATCTGGGGGTAGCCAAATTTTTTGTGCATTTTTGGGCCAAACGGGCGTCGCCATCACGATCAGAGCATCCAAAAACCCCAGAAATGCTTTTCATTTCATCGATTTAGAAGAAAGTTGAAAAAAAGGAAAAAAATAGCCAGAGAGGCTATATGGCCTCCCCAGCATGTAGATCGAGGCACAAAATGCACGAAAATCAAAATATATATGGTTTTTTGGGCGCTGCCTGTAGAAAAGAACACCACCATCGATTTGGGTGGCGGCCACCACCCATCACCACCGCCGCGCCACCACTAGCAACTGCCACCTGCAGTTCTCACTCCGCCTGCTGCTCGCAATTCTCAGCAAGCCCCCGCGAGCTGTTCGACCCCCGCCAGGGTCATATTACTGACCAGGAGCCGAGTCTCCAGCCCCACCGGTGACCTCCAGCCCCTCCGAAGGTCACATCTGTGACCAAGGGCTTAGTCCCTAGCGCCAAATCAAACCAATAATTTTTTTTTAAAACCTTGCAGTGGCCGGTCATATTGGTGACCGAGGGCCAGAAATAAGGTGCCGAAATTTTGCTCCCAATTAGCGTTAAAAGTGCCTTTTATAGGCCTTTTTTTTGTTTCTTCATAAATTTTGAAAATGGAGGCCTTTTGACGAAAACGAATAGTCACCAGAAAGCTGATTCGACGACGGATCTGATGGTAGAGGTTTGATTTCCTGATTTTTTCATTTTAATGCTTTTTTTGCCTTTTAAAGCCAGAAGTTGATGTTTTCACTCCAGGAGGCGTAACTTTTGCGTCCTGGCTCTGTTTTTCGAAAAAAAATAGTCATTGGAAAGCTGGTTTCGTCCTCTTCTTAGATCTCAGACCTATTTTTTTAGAATTTTTCTAGGTATCTATTTTTTTGTCAGAACTCGGTCTTTGTTTTGTGAGTTATTTTCTTGGGAAATGTGCAATCAGGAGTTTTTTTTGAGATCAAAGAGGAATATTTTTTTATTTGAGAGTATATACTGCTATTTTTTATCATGGATTTACATAACATTGCACCCCTTACTCCATTCAACTATTTTGGTTGGAAAAAACACATGGAGATTCACTTGAAACACAAAGGGTTGTATAGGGTAACCATGGGTACAGAAATTAAACCTACAGGTGCTACTGAAAATAGAAAATGGCTTAATAGGTGTGATGAAGCTTATGGTACATTATGTTTGTCTCTTTCATCTGACCTTCTTTTTTCACATTGAGTCTTGCACAACACCCAATGAGATATGGACCACTTTAGAGTCTTTGTTTGGGAAGTACGATACTATGAGAGGGTTTCAGTTACAGAATGAGCTTATTGGCTTAAATCCTAGGGATTTTGAAAGCATCCAAAAAAATTTCACTAAACTCAAGTCTCTTAGATTGCAGTTGTCATAGTGTGGTGTTTAGAAAGAAGACTCTTAGTTAATATTGTCCATTCTTTCTAAGCTTGGACTAGATTATTCAGTTTTTGTATCTACCTTTTATGCCACTAGGGATGCACTTGGTATGAGATTCACTACGCCATCTCTTGATGAATTTGCTTCATCTCTCACTTGAGAGCAAGCTAGGTTAGCTAGCATGGGCATGATGAAACCTTCTTCCTCATCACAAGCACTTATTGCATCATAGGAGCCCAGAGATCAGAAGGCTTCTATAGGAAAAGGAAAGAAACAGAAACAAAAGGATTCCAAACCTCCTAGTAGCAAAATGAGTCCTCAGATTCATCCTCCTCTTCTAATGGGAAATCATCCAGGAAGGAGAAGGATCCATGTGCATATTGCAAGAGGGAAGGACATGCATAACATAATTGTTACAAGAAGGACATTGATGAGCTGAAACATCTTCTTTAGAAACATCAGATTGATTTTCCTTCTAGGATGTCTACGTCATCTTCTTCTCCTCATTCTTCTTCTTCAGAGCAGCATAACATAGGCACAGCTGGTTTACATACTTCATTAGATATGAAGGGACATGCTCTTTGTGCTTCTTCGGTTATTGGATCAGGGAGATGGCTTCTAGATTTAGGAGCATCTCATCATATGGCATCTTCACAGTCTATATTCACTTCCTTTGAGCCTTGCACTATGTCTCCCATTTTGATGGGAAACAACACTTACATGAGTGTTATAGGGAAGGGGTCTATTAGTTTTGGGGACCACTCCTTTCAAGATGTCTTGTGTGTCCCTCACTTGATAAACAACCTTCTTTCCATTTATTAGATCACACATGGAGGCACTGGGAGATCTATGGAGTTCACACCTGATTCGGTTATCATCAGAGACTTGGAGAGTAGAGCCGTTATTGCTACTGGGATAGTGGATCACTCATCTCAGTTGTATTCCTTCACTGATTTTTCTACTGGTGGTTCTTTTGTTTCTACAGTTGTTCCTCACACTTCTAGTTTGCATCATCATTCAGAGGAGAGATTTGGCTACTTGAACATTGGAGTTCTCACTTCGGATCCTATTCTCATGCCTTCCATTCCATCTCCTCCACCTCCTATTGCTTCTTTTGTTTCAGTGTAGCAAGATCCAGTTGATCACACATCTTTGGAGGTTTCTATTGAGTCTTCACCTACTTTGGCTTCTTCATTTGTTGAGGTCACACCTGCTTCTATGGAGACATCTTGGGCTGCACCTTCTTCACCTTCAGAGATTGCTTTCATTTGGCCTCTTCCCTCTCAATTCTTTCAGAAGATGCAGTTTCTTTACTTCTTTTGGAGTTACTTCATTCTGGGGGGGATCTTTGGTCTCTTTCTTCCTCTCTTATGGGGGGGTTCATTTATGTATCTTTGTGATGGATGGTGTCCTTGGGGGGTCTTATGGAGTCCTCCATCTCTCATCACTTAAAGTTAGTTTATTGCATTCTGTTTTGGGGAGGAGTTTTGTTCCCATGTTTTTTTCTCCTTTACCCCATTTGATTTAGTTTGCATTGCATTTGTATATGAGTACCTAATCAGGCCTTGTTTCCAGGACTCATCTTTGCATAATAATTTTCTTCTCCCTAAGTTACACTTATGGGGGGGTGTTAGTGTAATTAATTATTTAATTACACTTTAGCATAAGTTTACTTAGGCATATTTTATTTCCTAAGTTAATTCTTATCCTTATCTTATTTAGCTATCTTTTTTCTCAAGATAAGATTAGGGTTGTTTTTTCTTACTTTATTGCATCATTTCCTATTTGAATGATTTTGTATTATTTGTAAAACAATTACATTCAATAATCAATTATGCTAATTTTTGCTTGCGCACATTGGATCTGAGAATTTACAGAACATCTTTCATTTTTGTTCTAAATATCTGTTGCATGTGATAGTTGATTTCTTGCAGGTGATTCTTGGGGACTGTGAAGTTGATTTTTCAACTTCTACAAATGTGAAAAGAGAGAAAGGATATTCAATACAACCTACTAGGTTGACTCTGCAAAAAATTGAGGAGAAAAGAGCAAAAGGGTTGTGTTTCAATTGTCATAGAAAATTCAATCGAGGACATAAATGCAGTGAAAAGAAATTGTTCTATATTGAAGGTCCAAGTGAGGAAGAATAGGAGGAACCCATACTAGACGATGAAAGGGAGTCAAATGAGGAATCACATGATTCTCAACAATCATTTCTTTTCATGCACTCTCAGGTTTCAGTGCTCCACAAACTCTGAAGGTGGTGGGATTCTTAAAAAAGCATAAGGTAATAGTGTTCATCAACTCTGGTAGTACCCATAATTTCATCAACAAAAAGTTAACTACTCATCTAAATTGTTTTATATATCCAGCTCTAGAGTTTCAGGTTTTGATTGTAGATGGTGGTAAAGTTAGTCTTTTTGGGAAGTCTCATAGCATTAAATTATCCATGGGAGATTATCAACTTGATACCCCAATGTATGCAATATACATGGGTGCAACAAATATTGTTTTGGGAGTACAATGGCTTACTACATTGGGAACGATTGAGATGAACTTCCAAGAACTATTCATGAGATTTCAATCAGAAGGAAGGGTAGTATAGCTAATGGGTTAAAGGAAAAATCCCCACAAATGGTAAGCTCTAATCAAATGCAAGAGTTTCTTAAGAAAGGAGTGGAACGATTTGTGGCCCAACTATGTTCATTAGAAGTCTCTTAATCTAATGCTCCTACTCATCCAGATTTGCAAGCTATAATTGATTTTCACTCAATTTTTCTTGGAGATATGCCTAAAGGACTTCCTCCTAAGAGGTATCATGATCATTCCATACAGTTAGTTCCAAGTAGCCAACCACCGAACATCAGGCCTTACAGGTATCCACACATACAAAAGAGTGAGATAGAAAAAATTGTTGAGGAGATGCCAGAGTCAGGAATTATCAGGCATAGCCAAAGTGCTTACTTCTTACCTATGGTGATGGTACATAAGAAGGATGATACTTGGCACATGTGTCCAGGTTATAGAGTGCTCAACATGTACACCATTAAAGATAAGTTTCCTATTCTAGTCATTGATGATTTATTAGATGAATTGAATGGAGCTATGTATTTTACCAAGTTAAATCTTAGATTTGGTTATCACCAAATTCATATTAAGGAGGAAGATATTTGTAAGACAACATTTCAGACTCATGAGGTTCATTTTGAATTTTTGATGATGCCATTTGGTCTTACCAATGCACCATATACATTCCAAAGTTTGATGAATTCCATTTTTAAGAAGTTCTTGAGAAATTTTTGTTAGTATTCTTTGATGATATATTGATTTATAGAAAGACTTGGGAAGAACATTTGCAACATGTGGATCAAGCATTACAAATACTTGAAGATCATAAACTCTATGCTAAGCCATCCAAGTGTGCTTTTTGTCTTAATGAGGTGAAGTATTTGGCACTCATAGTTTCACATGAAGGAGTAAAGGTGGACCCTAACAAAATTGAGGATATCATGGAATGTACTATTCCAAAAACCATTAAGAAATTGAGGGGTTTCTTGGGATTGACATGGTACTATAGAAGATTTGTGAAAAACTATGGTCATATAGCAGCACCTCTCACCACTCTATTGAAGAAGGATTTTTTTCATTGGAATGAGTCTACTAATACAACATTTGAGAGATTGAAGGAGGCTATGTGTACAACTCCACTGCTTGCCACTCCTGACTTCACCAAGGAATTCATTGTGGAATGTGATGTTTCTAGAAATGGCATAGGAGTAGTATTCATGCAAGAAGGTCAACCTATTGCTTTTGAGAGTCATCAATTAAAGGGTAAGAATCAACTAAAACCTATTTCCAAGAAGGAAATGCTAGCAATCCTCCATGTAGTTAAATAATGGAGGCCTTATCTGTTGGGTAGACACTTCAAGGTTAAGATAGATCATGATAGCCTAAAATATTTTTTGGAACAAAGACTATCTTCTAAAGAGCAACAAAAATGGGTCACTAATATGTTAGGATATGACTTTAAGATTGTATATAAGAAAGGGAAATAAAATATTGTAGCAGATGAACTTTCAAGGAAGGATGAGAAAGATGAAGCCTTATTGTGTTCTCTTTCAATATTACAAGAAAATTGGGTGGAGGAAGCCAAAGAAAAGTGGAAAAATGATGTTGAGACAAGTAGTATCATCAAACAATTAAAAAGTGATCATAGTAGTTCAGATAAGTTTTGTTGGAAGGGAGATACTCTTTGGTAAAAAGAGTGTTTGTATCTCTGGAAGAATTCCACCCTTAAACACAAGATTCTCACAGAGTTGCATGAGTGTCCAGTGGATGGTCATTCAGGATTTTTGAAGACATATCATTGAGTCAAGCAAGATTTTTTTTGGGAAGGGCTAAAAGGTGATGTTCAAAAAATTATGGCTAAATGTTTGGTTTGTAAAAGGAATAAAGGGGAGACAATTAAGACACCAGGTCTCTTGCAACCCTTATCTATTCCTAGCCAATGTTGGGAAGAGGTATTCATGGACCATCACAGGGCTTTCCAAATTTAAAGGTCATAATGTCATCATGGTAGTAGTTGATCACCTCACTAAATATGCACATTTCATTGCATTATCACATCCTTTTACAGCAAGTGTAGTGGAAAAAGCATTTTTGGAGAATATCCAAAAGCTACATGGTACACGTAAGGTTATTATTAGTGATCATGATCCTATCTTCACTAGTCACTTTTTGAAAGATTTATTCTCATGTTTGGGTACTCAATTGGCTCATAGCTCTTCATACCACCCTCAATTAGATGGGAAAATTGAGGTTGTTAATAAGTGTTTGGAAGGATATCTACATTTTTTCACTTCAGAGAAACAGTCTCAATGGGTATATTGGATACCACTTGCATAATGGTGGTATAACACTTATTTTCATAGCTCATCAAAAATTTCTCCATTTTTGGCACTTTATGGATATTGTCCTCCTTCTATCACATCATCAATAAAGGTGTCACCAAGAGTTCAAGCAATATCTAAGACTATTTGATTCATCAACAACAAGTAATTTCAGGACTCAAGGAGAATTTAGCCATGGCACAAAATCAAATGAAACAACAGGCAGACCAACATCATAGTGAAAGAAGTTTTGAAGTTGGGGATTTGTTCTTCTTGAGATTGCATCCTTATAAGAAAATCTCACTAAAGCAACAAAAAAAAAAAAAAAATTCTCCAAGGTATTATGATCCATACCAAATTATGCAAACAACACTACAAGAGATTCATGTTTCCTATTTGAAGAAGGTAATTGGGCATAATATTTCCACTCAAACAACACTGCCAGAGATCGATGAAGAAGGAAGAATCATTTTGGAACCAAAGTCCATTCGTCAAACATGCACAAAGAAGCTAAGGAATAGAAATCTCACTGAGTATCCCATCCAATGGAAGAATTTACCAGTTGAAGATGCCACATGGGAGGGTGAGGAGTTCATTCAAAAGAATCCAAACTTGATTAGCATTAAGGACAATTCTTCTTTGAAGAAAGGGGGCATGTTACACCCTTAATATTAGTGTACATCAGGTTATGAATAGTCGGCTTGTGGCTATCTTAACTCTCTATTAAGTCATATTATCATTATTATATTGTTATTTAGTTGTTTAGGTCGGCCTAAGACTTATATAGGTGTGTCTAAGTTGGCCTAGGTGATATCCTAGGCATGAATAGGTATATATAGGAGGTTGTGAGTCTTGTTTCATCATCAAGTTGTGAAGTGTGTTCTCATTAGACATATTTGGAGGTTTTCCCCCTCGAAGTGGCATGTTATTCTCAGTTATTATCAAGTATTTGCAGCATATTTCATATCATACTCTTCTATTGTGCAAGTTATTTCATAACAATTAAATGATGTTTAATAGGATTATTCTCAAAAATACACTTAAGTAGGGCCTATAAGTGTATAAAGGGGCCATTTAAGCATAAGAAAGGGTCAAATTATTAATGAAAAGCCTAGAAAAGTGTGAAATTTTGTTACAACACTCTGAAATAAGGATTGGTAAGTGATAAAAAGAGGTTATTTAGGTGAATTATATTAAAAAGGTCCTAGAAAAGTGTGAAATTGGGTTACAACCCCTCACAACATTTTTATAAGGTGTCATAAAGTTCTTATTGATTCACAAGGATCCAAGACCTTTAAATGTGAATGTGTTGACCACATTACAACATTAAATCAAGGCAAAACTAGGCCAAAATCTATGAGCTTGAAAATATCCAAAGATACATTTTTCTATGCTATAGGATGATTTTAGTTGACTCCTTAAATGGGGATGAATTTTTGGATAGGTTGATGGTGGTTGATGATATGGAAGAGATTATTTTGAACTAGATATAAAGCAGAAAAATGATTGGATTGTAGTTTTGGACTAAGGAGGACAATGGCTATCTATGATAGGAAGAATTTTCTCTTTGGATTTTATATGTGGAATGGATCCACCCAAAAACAACACAAAATTACTTAAGAAGACATGAAATCACCCGACAAGGATGATTGATGGCAAGATGATGACCTAGCTAGATCCGCCCAAGAACAAAGCGAAATAGCCCACCAATGACTATGATGACTAAGGATGACCACCTAGGTGGATCCACCTAAGAATAGAGCATATTCACCCAAGAATAGAGTATATATTCCCAAGAGTGATGAAAAATGGGATGACTATCTAGGAAGATTCTCCCAAGAACAAAGTGGATTTTCCCAAGAGTGAGTAGATCTGCCAAAGTGTAGAGAAAATTCACCCAAGAATGACTAGACATAGATAAAAAAGGATCGAATAATGCAATCACAAAGACACAAGATTTACAATGAAAAAATAAACTAAAGATTTGAATAGGTAAGCATGGGAAGACACTAAAAAGAAAATCCTAGATTAGTCAAGTAGGGGTGTTAATTTAGTGTAGACCCACTAGCCAAAAGGCTAATATCTCAATATTAGTGTAGGACACTTCTCTTTCGAGAGTTGATAGATAGGGATCCAATGGAAAAAGGCCTCACCTTTTTCCTTTGTTTTGAGGTCCCAAGACCTTTCCCAAAGAGCTCATATCTTTACTCAGGGAGATACATGGTTAATAGTTTTGAGCATGATAGTGTACTCTCCACCACACTAAGCAACAATAGAAAGGTGATCGTGTGCGTCCTCTAAATACAAGGTGATTGTATGCTAGGATGATACAAGGTGATCATGTGCATCCTCTAAATACTTGGAGGGTACATGAGACACATTCGTAAACACAATCCCATCACAAGCATAGGTTGAGAACATTAGCTAAATCATTTGGACCAATCCTCAACTCCTAGTTTGGTATCACCCAAATATTAATGCTTTTCTAAACCTAGTGTGACTAGATTGGGGTACAACTTTCATTCTCCCCCTTTATATACCCCCTGATTCATGTGGTTGAGATCACCCTTTGGGTGATAAAATCCCCAAGAAAGCCTCCTAAATGGAAGTATATGCTAGATGTTTTTGATCTCTAGGCTTGCACGAAGCATAAGGAGAGATCATACACACAAGCTAACACTCCTAGGATAAACCACAAGACTTAGACTCTTTGAAATTTTGATCCCCAAGCTCACCAAATGGTGCAAGGGGAGAGCATACACCAACGAAGAATCCCAAACAAAGACAAAGAACACAAGGTAAATTGACCCTTTATAAATTGAAGTGTGTCTAGATTAGTGATAAAAAGTTCGATTGGATGAACATGTAGAAGATATGCTAGTAGTTTATAATTTTGATCTTTGGTAAGCGATATCAAGCTTCATAAAAATATAATTAGATGCCAAAATTTATCAAAAGAAAATGAATGTTATCCCAAAGGGGGTTGGGACACTCATCTCAATGATGATGAAGAGAAATGTAAAAAAAAATCACCTAAAAACTATTTTTTATAACTTACTAAGTCGTTGATGTAGAGAGTAGAATTGCCTAAGATTAGAGTGGATCTGCCCAATCACACAATCTCCCAAGAACAAAGAATAATTTCCCAAGAGAAAAATTGTCCTTGTATAAGCATAATCGCCCATGTAGAAGTGATGAGCCCAAGATATGCTCATAATTTGGGTATCATGGTGTACTTTTAATACCCTTACTTTTGTTGTTCGTGGTTGTTTAAACTCTTTAGAAACCTTTTATTGGGGGATATCCTGTAGCAATACATTTTTTATATTCCTACAACCTATCATGATTATATGTCTATATTTATTACCCTGTTTGACTTCCCAAATGACTGGTATAACGCATATAGTTTTTGAATAATGATGTAAATTTGATATGTGATTAATAAATGAATATCGTGTAGTTTCCATGCATGTTTTATGTTGCCTGGTGCTTCGCAGGTTGTTGAAGAAAGTATGAACGAGTCAAGCGCAACTGATCTCAGCCTTGCAATAAAGTCCATTTCCTACACGACTTTGAGGAAGTTATTCTAGCGAAGACTCTTTAACATAAATTGTTGGGAAGGAATTTAAATGTCAATTAATTTGGAAAAAGAGGAATGTTGAATTCTCTCTTAATCATGTTGAGCGGATAAGTTCATTTATTTAGTTTGTTCCTCAATTCCAGGATACATTTACATCCACGTCTTTCTCTGTTAGGGTTAGTTAGTTAGTTGTTTTCCTGATTTAAATAAGTGTTCCTCCTGCGCGAGTGAGCAAGCATAACGAGATAGAAAGGATATCATGTAAGAGTTAGTATGATAATAAGAGAGATTTTTGTGTTAGTTTTCATATGAGCAGAACAATGTATACCATTCTGAGTTTATGAATAAAAGTTGATGAAGTTCTGAGTTCAATTCTAGCATAGTTAGTTGATGCTTGCTAAGAGGGCCCACTTAGTGAGTATCTGTAGTTAGTTAATTAGTCGTTCATTTTCTGTTGATCATAAGTTAGATTTCATTCTTGAAGTTTTTATGCAAACTTAATCTTATATTGTTCTTGCAGCATCGAGAATCCATCCCTGTGTCTGTTCCTACAACATAAGGCCAGTTCATAGTTTGTTTCTCAGTCGTAGCTGTTATGATTTTTGCTTTGGTTAAATTATGATTGAGTTAAGAGAACTTTGCATTACCTACCTGTAACATAGGTAGAATTCTTTCCAAGTATTTATTTTCAATAGGTTGTGACTGAAACTAGTTCTTAGTGCACATATAGTGCCGCTCCATTTCAAGTATACGTTCCCTAGTTTGACAAGTAAATGAACGACCATGAAAAGATATTAGTCGCCTGCTGGAATGTCCAATTCCTAGGATAGATTTTTCCTTGATTTTCATATCCTTTTGTGGGTGCGACCATTTTTGGCACCATTTTCGGGGATGGTGTCAAGCTAAGAACCTGTCAAAAGTCATTTTTAGCAGTAGTTTAGTCTGTTATTCAAACATTTTCAAAATCCTTCAATTCACCATTCATTCTATTGTATGCATAGAAGAAGAGACGCTCTAGGAAGATTCCTTCCTGACCTTCCATTCATTGATCATAATCCTGAACCAGCTTATAATCTATTTGAGGAAGAAGGAGACCAAGATATCAATCCATTTGCTGAAAACCTATTTGTTGAATTGCCATTTGACCCAACTGAAGAAGAACCTGAAGAAAATCCATTTGCTCTGATACTCCATTAGGAAAATATGGCACAAAATCCACCTAATCAACCTCCTGTTTTTGAGTTTCCCATTGTTGCTCAGTAGGATAATAATAACCTTAAAAATATTCCTTCTTCATTACTCCCCAAGTTCTATGGACTAGTTACAGAGGACCCATACACTTTCTTGTTCGAGTTTGACATCCTCTGTCACAACTATGATTACACTTCAAATGCTCACAAGCTGAAGTTGTTTCCTTCTACTTTGAAGGAAGGAGCTCTTAGATGGTTCATGAGTCTGGGAAGGGATGTTGTTGATAGTTGGGCAGTCTTGCAAACAAAATTTCTTGAGAAATACAAGGAATATTGTAAGAGTGGTAGTAAGGGAGATAATATATTTTGAATTCAACAAAAGGAGGATGAAAGCCTAAAAGACTATATCTCAAGATTCTTGTTTTCACTGAAAAAGAATTCAGACCATACTCTCAATGAAGAATCCCAGAAACTACTTTTTCTAAGGGGAATCAGTGATACCTGTATAGATGCCCTGGACCTGATGGGAGGAGGTGATATAACCCAACTGCCTTGGGATGATATCAAGAAAATATGTCTTAACTACTCTTAAGCAATTGTTAAGAAGGGTAGAGGTCATCAAGCCACGGTGGGAAAGCCTTCTATTAATGGAGTTTCACAGATGGAGATCACAAATTTGCTATCTGATTTCAAGTAGGATATCATAAACAATATGGCTACACAGTTGGATACTATGCAAGCTTGGAAGAAACATTAGGAAGCTGAAGCAATCTTGGCAGAGTTTTGTCCACATTGTAGACAGAAGAAAAGAGACTGTAGATGTAAGATGGTGGCTAACCTAGAGGCTAAGCAGTTACCTACTAACTTTAAGATGGTAGAAAGTAATGATGACCAAGTATTCTTCGTCGCACAGAGGTGACCATGGGCTCAAAGACAAGGTATGCCTCAAGACCCTTTGACTTTTGGTAATCCTTATTCTAATTATAATAACCAGTGGCAACCTACATATGGCCCATCACCCCCTTGGAATACCCCTCAATCACATTGGCCTAACTATCTGAGTCCTCAATGGCAATCTCCTCAAGGAGGTTGGCAGCAGCCACAAGGACAATGGACTCCACCCCAAGGTAACTGGCAGTAGAACCCTCAATGGAGAAGTCCATAGCAATGGCAGAACCAAACCCCTACCTTCCTGCAGCCTCAGCAGCCAAAACCACAGGCCCTCATGCCACCTCTTGCAGCACCTGCAGTAAATACTGGCCCTCCAAAACAAACGCCTATGCCTGCTCAACCATTGCCAAATCCTAATAATAATAAGTAGTAGCAACAATAGCCTATGTATTCTGTAGAAGTTAATCAGTATCCAGCTTATGCCCTGAATATACATGATATCCATCTCCGATCTAGAACCACACTTCCTGCTCCACAACCACCTATAATTACAGAGATTCCAGACTCTGCTTCTGAACAACTAACTGATACTACAAAACATATACCTATATCAAATACTATCTCTAAGGAACCTGCCCTGCAGCATCTGGCCAAACCGCCTTTTCCTCAGAGATTGCAAATTACTACATCAAATTCTGTGGAAGATCCTACCTTTGATATTTTGGATCAGTTGAAGAATGTACACATTCAAATTTCCCTTTTCCAAGCCATTAAAGATATCCCAATTTATGGAAAAGTCATTAAGGAAGCCTGTTTAAAGAAACGAGGAAGAAAAAAAAAGGATCCCCAAACTATCCATGTTCTAGGACAGTTGGCAGATATTATGTTAGGGAAGGTAGTCATTCCAAAATATACCAACCCTGGGAATCCTGTGGTACAAATAAATATTAATGGCCAGATAGTAAAGAATGTTTTGATTGACCTTGGTGTAGCCATCAATGTAATAACCAAGAATACAATGGAGTATTTGAATATCTTAAACATTCGGTCTACACCTACCATCATGCAGCTTGCTGATAGCTCCACAGTAAAGCCTGATGGAATGGTAGAAGATGTTATTGTCATCTTTGAGTCTTGGGAATACCCAGCAGACTTCACCATATTGTCCACTAAGGCAACTTTGGGAGGATATCATATTATCCTAGGTAGACCATGGTTAGCCACTGTTGATGCTTTTATAGGATGCTACTCAGGAGACATGACAATTTTTGATAGTTAGTTGAAAAAAAAATTGGCTTTATACCCACCTGCTCAGCCTCAGCCAGACTTGTCTCAACTAATTTGGGCAGATTTAGGAGAGGAAACTGAAGAAGTCAATTCATCGGCTCAACTAATGATGCTGCAAACTAATCCGTTCTCACAACTTCAGAGTGAGGATGACCTGCTTTTACATATTTTGCAGTCCAACCCTAGTCCAAGTAGCCCATCTGCTGTAGATAGCTGTGTTCAATAGTGTTTCCTGCAGCAACTGAATTTTGAGGACCTGACACCTGAATCTCCTGCAGTTTATCATAATTTGCTTCCATATGAAATACAGACACCACCTTTATCAGCAGCCTCCATGAATGATCTTATTAGGCAAGTAGAAGTGTCTCCAGGCCGTTGTCTGAATATAAATAATAAGCTGCCTCAATCTCAATAAGCTTCCCTAGTCATAATGTTGCAAGAACAACATAGAGCTTTTGCATGGGACTATGGGGATATGAAGGGAATAGATCCTCAACTTTGTACTCATAGAATCTATATTAAGGAGGATTATTCACCTGTCAGGTAGCCTCAAAGAAGGATAAATCTAGCACTTAGGGAAATAGTTAAAACATAGCTTCAAAAATTGCTTGATGCTGGTTTTATATACCCCATTTTAGACAGTCAATGGATGTCTCCATTGGTGATTTTCCCTAAAAAAGGTGGAAAATGGAGAGTTTGTGTAGACTACATGGAGCTGAACACATCAACTAAAAAGGATCACTTTCCACTTGCCATTTGTTGACCAAGTACTAGACTCATTGTCTGGGAAAAAATATTTCTCCTTTTTGGATGGCTATAGTGGCTATAATCAAATAAGAATCACCCCTGAAGATCAAGATAAAACAACTTTTACCAGTCCTTGGGGTACTTTTTCCTACTCTGTCTTACCTTTTGGACTGTGTAATGCACCTGCAACATTTCAAAGGGCAGTCATCAGTATTTTTGCTGATATTTCTCATGATTCTATGAAAATCTACATGGATGACTTCACTACCTATGGAGTTACTTATGAAGAAGAATTATCCAATTTGGAAAAAGTGTTGAAAAGATGTTAGGAGTAGAATTTGTCTTTGAATAGTGAGAAATGTTTCATGATGATGCAAGAAGGAATTGTTTTAGGCCATCATATCTCTCAAGCATGAATTCAAATCGATCCTACAAAAATAGAAGTTATTCTAACTTTTCCAACACCTACAAAACAAAAGGATGTTAGAAGCTTCCTAGGCCATGCTGGATATTACAGAAGATTTATTAAAGATTTCAGCAAGATAGGCAACCCATTATATGTTTTGTTGACTAAGGATTCTGAATTTAGTTGGACTGAAGCATGTGACAAATCTTTCCTGCAGCTTAAGAACTTGCTTACTCAGGCACCTGTTCTTCGAGGACCAAAGTGGAGTTTGTCTTTTCATATACACACAGATAATTCTGATTATGCTATTGGGGCAGTTTTAGGACAGAAAGAGAATTCAATTGAACATGCCATATATTTTATTAGCAAAAACTTCCAAGGTCCTGAATTAAATTATACTGTCACAGAAAAAGAATTGTTAGCAGTTGTGTATGTTTTAAACAAGTTCTGACATTGTGTCACTGGTTACCAAGTATTTGTTCATACAGACCATGCAGCAATAAGGTACCTCATGAATAAATCTGTCATATATGGCAAATTAGCAAGATGGCTCCTATTGTTGCAGGAATTTGATATCACAATCATTGATAAACTAGGACGGGCTAATGTAGTGGTTGATTTCTTATCAAGGATTCAAACGACTACACCTGGAAAACTAGAGGTAATTTATGATAGATTTCCTGATGAACATCTATTTTTCATTGTTGCTCACACCCCATTGTATGCAGATATTGCAAATTACTTGGTAGTCAACTAGATTCCAGCCCATTTTTCCTCAAAGGAAAAATAATTGTTGGTGGAGAAAAGTTTTAACTTTTCATGGATTGCAAATTGTTTATTCTATACAGGACCTAACCAATTCATGCGAAGATGTGTAAGGGAAGATGAAACCTATGACATCCTGCATGCTTGTCATGATGAGCCATGTGGTGTACATTTTGCAGCCAAAAGAACATCTATGAAGGTGCTTGCTACTAGATACTATTGGCCTACACTACACAGAAATGTTGCAGCCTATACTAGAAAATGTGACAGATGTCAACGCATGGGAAGACCAACAAGGTCTGATGAAATGCCCCTGTATCCTCAAGTGGTAGTCAGTCCCTTTGATGAGTGGGGCATGGATTTTGTTGGACCCATTAATCCTCCATCCAAAGGGAAATCATATATTTTAGTTTGTACTAATTATGTAACCAAATGGGTTGAAGTGAAAGCAATGACTCATGCCCGTGACAACAAGGTTGCTGAATTCCTATATGAGCAGATCTTTACTCGATTTGGAGTCCCAAGGGAACTTGTCACAAATCAAGGAGCTCAAATTACATCCAATTTAATCAATGCACTAATGAATGATTACAAGATCTGACACAATGAGTCTAGCCCCTATCACCCTCAAGCCAATGGTCAGGAAGAAGTTACAAACAAAGAAATTGAGGTGATACTTACAAAGACAATTCAGCTACACAAGAAAGATTGGAGCAATCGACTTCCTGAAGCTGTGTGGGCCTATAGGACAATGTGGAAGACAACTACAGGGTTTACTCCTTTTGAATTACTCTATGGAAAGACTACCATGTTGCCAATAGAATTCGAGCACAAGACCTTGAGGACTACTTTAGAGCTTAATATTGACATTTTCGAAGCCCAAAAGGAATGCCTCCTGCAGCTGAATGCACTAGACGAAATCAGAAAAGCAACCTTGCAACATACTGAAATCATATAGCAGCAAAGGAAAAAGTGGCATGACCGACATATCAAAACTAAGCAATTCTCTGCCAGTGATTGGGTGCTGCTCTATGACTCGAGGTATAAATAAAATCAAGGTAAACTCACCACCCGATGGCTTGGCCCATATGAAATTGAGAATGTATTTGATAATGGTTTAGTTCAATTAGTCACAATTGATCCTGTTTGATTTAAGCTACTGGTTAATGGACACCGTCTTTAGTTGTATCATAAGCCAGTCTCAAAAGAAGAATTTATGCAGCAGTTTGTTCAGGATCTTGCCACTAATCTTCCTGCAGCAAAAGGCTTTAGCCTTTCTCCTGCAGCTTCACCATAATGTTGCAATGCATGCTCATAATAAAGGTTTCCTTTTTAAGGAAACCCCTTTTTCTTCGTTCCCACTCATTGCCACATCTTGCTTCCTTATCTTCCATCCCATCCATCCATTCCATCCATACACCTCATCCATCCACGTCACCCATCCACCTCATTCATCCATACCACCCTTAATTATGATTTCATTCCCAACTGTCATTTCATGCTGAAGCCATCATCTTTCTCAGCACGTACGCGCATTTATTGAAAGGTACGCAATATCTTTTGTTGTTGCATTATTGATTTATTTAATTTTATTCATTTACTACTATGTCTATATCAGTCATTATTGCCCGATCTCTGCCTATTCTTTCGTACATGTGTGGACACATGTCATATTTTAAGTAGGGGGTGGGATAATCCATTTCACTTACGTTGCTATCACAACTGTTCAGATATTTTTCTTTATTATTTTCTTGTACTTTCCAAATATGACTGCATGTTTCATCCTAAATCACAATTAAAATTGCTTGTTTAAGTAGTTATAATAATCAATACATGCAAATATCTTTTGGGTTCATTCTTGGAAAGGAAGAGAAAGTGACGGCAAGGCAGAAAAAGCAGAGTAAAAAAGTATAAAGTTTTCTTTGGATTTTCAGAAAAGAGTTTAAGTTTCAGCTGAGACAATTGTGAATATGGGTGGTCAACTGGTAAGACATGAGCCTGTAGCTCATGAGATATTGACACAGAATCCTCAAGCAGTTCAAGCATTCGGCCTTTGTGGTTGGTTGAACTACTTTTTGAGGTTAGATACTTTCAATGAGGAAGTCGCAGGTGAACTTTTAAGAACCCTTTCTGAAGGAGAGGCTACAGTATGGGGTTTAACAGTAGCTGTAACTGAAGAACAAATTGCAGAGGTAATCGGGCTTCTAGCTGTAGGAGAGAATTTTTCTTCAGATGTTGTTTCTGATAGGGTAGAATTTATAGTACCAACTGATGGACCCTTGGAGGTCTCTAAGCAAGGATGCAAGTGAGTGTCATTGCCTCCCCCATATCTAGAATATGTTGCTTTTATAATCAGGTACTTAACATGTGAAGGCCATTTTTCTTACCTACATTCCTACCATTTTAAATTGTTGAGTCATATGAGGCATGGGTTAGATGTTAATGTCCCAAACTTTTTGTTAAAATTTCTAGAACAATGTGCCCATGAAACCTAGAAGGGGAAGGATAACTCTATTGCCCACCATGTCCTTATAAAACTATTGATTGAACGCTCTTTGAGGGATGTGTCACCTCTTTCCTGCCAAGAATTTGTTGCCCAAAAGAGCCTGCAACTTCCAAAACCCCCTAGGGCACTTGCTCCATGACCTAGAAAAGAAAGAGAAAATAGCATCTACCAATAGGAAAGCAGGGCAAGGGCCATCTGCTCTTGTAGCACCTAGTCCTGTAGCCTTAACACCAGAGTCCTCTTCCCGGGTGAAAACTAGGTCTGCCAGTAGGAGAGAAAAAGGAAAAACAAAGGCAGGACAGTCATCTGGGGCAGAACAAACCCTAGAATTTGACCCGCATCCTTAGAAAAGGCAACACTCTACTCTTGCAACATCTTCTCCTGCAACCATTTCTTCTACAACAACGCCTATTGCCACCACAAGTTCACTATCATCTTCTGATAAAGTAGAGCCCTCTAGGAAATTTAGAAAGAGGAAAGCTACGAGAGCACCTCTGGCAGCTGCAACATTGCCAAGAAGAGTTTCAACAAGAAAACAATGTAAAGTCTCCCCTACTTCACCTCAACTTGAAGTTATCATAATTTCAGAGGAATCTGTAGGTTCTGAACATAATTTCTTTCAGGATGTATTTGAGAATACTGCACAGAGTCCATTTGTTATTCCTGAAGAAGAACAAATTGAGACAAGGGAAGTTGAGCATAATGAAAGTGGGGTACCAAGTCTCAATGACTTGGCTGCTGCAGCTATGCAGATTTTAGAGGAAGCACAGTCTTCTCCACTACAACAGTAGGAATTCATCTTGCAACAAGGAGAAGAACAACCTGAACAATTGGAAGTGTCCAATGAAGCTTTGTTACCCCCTAAAACTTGTCAAGCCATGGTTGTCTACAAAAAGGCATTTTTGATTGAATTCTTGGAATATCTTAGAAACACATGGAGACTGGTCACATTCCAGACCTTGAGTTTCCACCACCTAGCCAAGACTGAAATGCAACAAAGTCTTTGGGAGGAAGAAAAGAAGAAACTAAAAAGAGACATTGAAAGGTAGAAACAGGAAATTCAGGAGTTAAAAAATAAAATGGATGAAATGATGACAATAATAGGTAAGATTATGGAGTGTAGACCACTGCCTAGATTTTATGCTTTGTGTCTCAAGGAACAATTTTTGTGGTTCCAGTTAATGAGAATTTCTAGGAATCTAGATCTTGTTCTTCACACTGCTAAAGAATTCTATGATGCATACTAGGCGGCTCCTAATTGGCTAAAGAATTCTTTATGCGAATTTTATTTACATGGCTTTATAATTCCCTCTGAAACATAGTGGAATCCACTTCTGTACATTGGCACCATTCATTTAAGATCACTCATGTCTTGGGCGGCAAATGAAGCTAATTATGGCAGGCAATTGGAAGCATATGAAGAAGCCGAAAGGGATGAGCCTATTCCATTGCACCCTGAGAGTTCAGATCCCTATACAATGTTGAAAACTTGGTTTACTATGGCATATGGCCTCAATAATGGTACAGTTAGGATGAAAATATTTGATCTCAGAAAATAGGTGTATGATGAGTTTCAAGAAAAAACATACTTGTTTTGGAAGCTGTCATACTCTAGAATTAAGAAGAGATGGGAGAGATTGACTGTTGGGTTAAGAAGGTCTGAGCTTCACAGTCCCCTGAATTTTACGGTAGCTCTCAGAAGATCAAATAGATACATACAGTTGGGCCTTCAAGAGAGGTTTGAATTGTGGTTGCCCTTGACATTCTAGGCCTCTGTGTTGATGTGGCCTCTTTATCCATATAAACTACAAATATTAATGAGAATCTACGAGGCTACCGTAGGTATGAAAGGTGGCCCGAGTTTATAGGTTTTGTCACAAATTTGGAACTTCATTTTCAGTCATGCCTCAATACTTGATTTTAGAGACCACAGAGGTTTTAATCTTTGGAGGACCAACATTAGAGTTAAGTAGGAGACTGATGAGCCCAAAGTATGCTCATAATTTGGGTATCATGATGTACTTTTAATACCCTTACTTTTGTTGTTCATGGTTGTTTAAACTCTTTAGAAACCTTTTATTGGGGGATATCCTATAGCAATACACTTTTATATTCCTGTAGCCTATCATGTTGATATGTCTATATTTATTACCTTGTTTGACTTCCCAAATGACTGGTATAACACATGTAGTTTTTGAATGATGAAGTAAATTTGATATGTGATTAATAAATGAATATCGTGTAAGTTGCTATGCATGTTTCCATTAAATACATTTATATATGTTTAAATGGAACATTGAAGAAAGTATAGACAAGTCAGAATTCTGGCCCGATCTCGACATTCTTGATAGAAGTCCATTTCTGCCGACTTGAGGAAGTTAAGACTCTTTGGCCAAGAAATTGTTGGGAAGAATTTAAATGTCAATTAATTTGGAAGAGTGGAATGCCGAATTCTCACGGGTGTGTTGGCTTGAGATAAAGTACATTTATTTAATCCGTTCCTCGATTCTAGGATACATTTACATCCACGTCTTTCTCTATAGGGTTAGTTAGTTAATTTTTTTCCTAATTTAAATAAGTGTTCCTCATGCACGAGTGAGCAAGCATAGTGAGATAGAAAGGATATCATGTAAAAGTTAGTATGATAATAAAAAGCATAGTATGTATGACAAGAGATAGAGTTATTTGTTAGTTTTCATATGAACAAAACAATGTATACCATTATGAGTTTATGAATAAAATTTGATGAAGTCCTGAGTTCAATCCTTGCATAATTAGTTGATGCTTGCTAAGGGGGCCCACTTAGTAAGTATATGTAGTTAGTTAGTTAGGCATTCATTTTCTGTTGATCATAAGTTAGAATTCATTCTTGAAGTTTCTATGCAAACTCAGTCTTATATTGTTCATGCAACATTAGGAATCCATCCCTGTGTCTGTTCCTGCAGCATAAGGCCAGTTCATAGTTTGTTCCCAGTTGGTAGTTGTTATGGTTTCTGCTTTGATTATGTTTAGAGAACTTTGCATTACCTTCTATGCGTAGGTGAATTATTTTCAAGTATTTATTTTCATTAGAGTTTGTGATTAGAAGCGGTTCTTAGTGCACATCTGATTGCAGCTCCATTTCAAGAAATCTATCGTTCCACAGTTTGACAAATGAAAATGAAGCGACCGTAGAAAGATGTTAGTCTGCTAGAATGTCGAATTCCCAAGATAGGTTTTGCATTGATTTTCATATCCTTTTTGTAGAAGTGACCAAATTCCATGGGATTTTTAAATGGTATATTAAAAATTTGGCCAATACATTGTAATTTTCAAGGCGAAATGTGTCCTCAAATTTAAATATTTTTTAATGTTATTGGTGAAATAGGTCCTCATAAGCAACTATTTATAAATTTTAATTGGCGAAATGGGTCTTCACAAGCAACTATTTATAAATTTTAATTGGTGAAATGGGTCCTGATACAATGTCGTTTTAATAGTATTGGCGAATATGTAGGTGTTTTCTATTAAATGCTTCTGAGATTTAGGTAAAAATATTAGTAAGTCCATTTGAAACGCGTAGTTTGACAATGGCGAATTTGTTGCTTAAATATGCCTCATAAAAAAATTTATTGGCGAATCGACATGCATTGGACCTATGTTTCGTAAATTCTGGGCAATTTGGATACCCTGTGGGTGCGAGAAATTTTCCAATTTCAAGTTGACCAATTCCTAGAATTCGCCAATTGGCGAAGATTCACCACTAAAGTTTTCCTGATCTTGACTCTTGATTGAATGTTGTGAATATTGACTTGAATGCTTGCTTGAATCATAAGAACCTACATAAAAAATGTTAGCTAAAAAAAAACATGATGCATGATGACTTTGACATGATGCTTGAATCTTGAATATGGATCCAAAACAATTGATAATCACTCTTGAATGCTCTTGAATTGCTAGAATGATTGAATTCTTAGATCACATTTGTTCATGAAAATTGCTAGGATAAAATATGTGAAATAACCTTGTATTTATACTTGTTTATGCCAAATTTCTTGAAATCACAACACTACAAGCCGACATTAGATCTAGGAGAATAAAATCCTACCAAGAATTTGAATTTAAAATTAGGTCTAAGCTAAACGAGACTCATAAACCAGTTGTGGTGTATGAGTCCCAGTAGGCTAAGCTTGGGACATAATTTTTAAGAAATGTTATGTTTAATGCTAAATTCAAGTTTAGGCCCCGAAACTTAGGTGGGACCCATATGCCCAAGGTGGCGTATGAGTCCCAAATCACTAAATCTGGGCCATACAAACCAAAATTGTTAAAGTATGATTGGTCATTTGATATGTATTAGGGTCACCCTTGGAAAGATGCATTAAATATGGCTTGTGGATGCCAAATAGGACCAAATAAGGCATAAAGAAGCCCAATTTTAGCAAGGAGGGCATAAACAAGTGTGAAAATGTAAAGGGATACAATTTCCTACACTACAAGGATGAAGATGCACAATAATTTTTGGTTTAGGAAAATCTTGGTAGAGGGTAAAGTGGTGAAAGGAAACATCTTTTAGGGGGTATTTTATTAATGACACAAAAGTAAGCATGAAATGTTGTTTGGTTGTTGTCCTCAATGGAGAGCCAAGTAGGTTGGTTAGGATTTTGATCACTTTTTCTATGAGGTGCAAGGTTTTCTATGGTAATGCAATAAATTAGGTGAATTAGGGTCAAACTAATGATGTACAACAAAATTTGGGAATTTTAAAACAGACTATCAGGAACAGAAAGAAAATCTAGGCAAAGCAAAAATTAGGACATAAAATTGAAGCCAAAGTGACATGATAGGGGCGTTGGGTACCCTAGTATAGGAGTACAAGGATTTAATGTTTCAAATCTTGCTCAAATGTAGTAGTGTTTATAGGCCCTTTTTTATGAAAACCTAAGTTAGAAACTTGGTAGAGCTTGGGGAATTAATATGGCTTAATTTGTTGATAAGAAGCACATGAAAGCATGAAATAGGGATTTTAAGCATTCAAAGCACCTGATAGGTCAAATCAGCTTCACACATGAACTCTCCTAGGAAGAAGAATATAGAGGAATGTGGTGACAAAACAAATATACCAATGAAATGGTGGAAGAAGATGTATTTTTACAAAGAGAAAAAAGTGTTTTAAATGCTTAATTTTTCCAAAGAAAACAAGAAAATTTTGCAAATGTAATTAAAATATTTAGATTTAATGCCTTAAAGAAATAAATCAGATTTAGAATGATGTAATTATGTTAGAAAATTTTGCAAGATATGGTCTAAATTGGGTTCACTAACATGCTAAATTTGTGGTGAATATAGAGGTGCAATGCATTACTCTCAAAATTTAAACATACAATGAATGCACATGAGAAACAAGATAATCAAATAATCTAATGCTTGATCAAATTACAAAATTTATGCTATGTAAATAAGAAAAACTATAAGTGTAAGAAGCATCAAGTTTACCAAAATCTTTTAAAGTGGGAAAGTGATCCTACATCTAACTAGAAAATTAGCTTATATCTATTTTCCCTTTTCCTTAACATTGGAACACAAACTAACTAGGGTTTGATGATTGGATAAATACCTCAAAGGAGAGACAATCGAATAAGGTTGTATTCCTTTGTTGCAAAGGGGGTAGATTTGATGTGTGATTGAATTAACCTAATTGACATTATCCCTAGATCTGGAAATATGAATGATCACATAGACAAAAATATTAAATTTCAAAAATAGGTATAGATTTGAGAGGTATAGATAGAGAAGCACATGTATGGATGAAAATTGAGCCTAAAATGTAGGGAAAAGGGTGTTAGGCACCCTATTTTGGGTATTTTGGGATGTTCTCAATGTTTGGTAACCTGTCATAGTTTTTTCTCTAGTCTTTGACAACATGTTATTGGTAGAAGTTTTGAATCTAACCTCCACACATAAAAAGAGGGAAAAGGTTGTGTTACATATGGGCTTTCTTAAGTCAAACCCCAATTTTGGTATCTCCACCTCGACAATAATAATAATAATAATAATGGTAAAGAGTGTGTGTCCTTGGTGTGGTAGAGGCAAAGTAAACAATAATGACTACAATAAATGAATTTAACATAAGATAATGTAACCTTAGGCATGAAATCGTTGTTGAAGTGAAATCATGCCATAAGTTTCCACGAAGAGGTGATGTCAAAGAATGATGGAATTTCCATGAAAACCTACAAGGGTTAGTCCATAAAACATAATAGAAATTTGTATCAAGCTTGTAGAGAATTAGTCGCATGCATCTTCACCATTTGCACATAACAATTGCTCATAGTTTATAATAGATTGTAGATGGTTGGTAGATGTTCAAATGAGAGGGAAAACTTGTTTATATATGCATCCCAATAGATTTTTTGGACTTAGGTTGACTTGGGGTCATTTTAAAACACTAAGTCTGATACTCAAGTGATAAATTTTAAAAAATACATCCTTAGGACTAGGGAACCCAACTCTAGTGTTCAAGACTTTTTGGCACCAAAAACCTGGGATGTTAAGGAATTAAATGTATTTTCCCAATCTAGACCCAAAATGATCAAATTATGAAATAATAATTAATTGTATACATTGCATAATAAGTTGCTAAATCTAGTGTGAAATTGTTGGGGGTAAAAATTTATGATGCTACACACACTTGCAACCTTGTCCCACTAACTAAGGGAAGAAAAAATGTTTGATGTAAGTAGATCTATTAAACTAGTAGTAGATGAAACTATGGACAAGCTCAAAGAACAACTTATGGACAAAGGTTTCTTTTGGTTTTGGTATTGAGAACATAGAGACCTTTTCCTCTATTTATAAGATGAGCTCCATTCACTTAACTCTTGCTATTATTGCAACTCATGGTTGGGCTATACATTAGATGGATATGAAGAGTACATTTCTTCACAAGGATATTCAAGAGGATATTTACATGGAATAGCTACATGGATTTTTTCAAGAAGATTCATTGGTTTGTAGGTTGAGGAAGTCTATCTATGCATCAAGCAGGCCTTTTGAGCTTGATATGCCAAGATAGACTCCTTTTTTTTTCTTAGTTGGATTTTGTAGATGCCACTCAAATTTGAATGTCTATATATTGTAATAGGATGACTCATTTTCTTATTTTTCTTTATGATGATGAATTTATCATTACAAGGAGTTCATCATCCATGATTGCTAGATTCAAATCTTCTCAGCATGATAAATTTTCTACAAATGACTTAGGCCCTTTGCACTATTTTATGAGGATTGAGATCAGGTAGTCCTCTTTTATTAGCTCTATTCAACATGGTTGATTGTACTAATTCCCTTTTTGTCTAGAGTCAAGCTTGAGGTAAAGTGTTTTACTCCACTAGTTGATGCCAATTTATATTGTCAACTTATTTCAATTGACATTGTTTCACGCTTTATGCAAGAATAACATGAGCTTTATTGAGAAGCTACCAAACATATCTTGCATTACATACAAGGAACTCATCAACATGAGATCCATATACAATCATAGTTCCATCTAGATTTCAAAGAACTTGGTTCAACATTAATGAACCAAGGACATTGAAATCCATATACACTATAATAGGGACCTAATTCAAGAACAGATCATTGGTTTGTGGTATTGTCCTACAACATAGTAGGTTGTGCATATCTTCACCAAACCCTTCATTGGGAGTAAGTATCATCATTCACAAGCTCTCTTGGGTGTGCGAGACATTTCTTCAGGGGGGTCATTTGGCCTTCTCTCTTCATTCTCTCTTATTCTCGGGGGGTTTTTTCTATGAGATTTGGTCTTTCCCATCTTCTAGAGAGCACTTTTCTTATATTTTCTCTTTTAGGGAGGATTTTTGCCCCATTGAGTTTTCTACTTTTTTTTTGTGAGAGATTCATGTGTACATAGGCACCTCATTAGGCCTTGTAGCTAGGATCCATCTTTGTATATTTTTATATTTTATTTGTACCCTAAGTCACACTTAATGGGGTGGTTGATTATTTCCTAACTAGCTCTACTATTGGATCTTTTTCACACCTTATCACTTAAGTTTAATTAGGACACTTTTAGGTAATTCTTATTTTAGGTCTCATATCATAAGATTTAGACACTTGCCATATTCTTATGTTGTCCTATGTCTCACCTTAGTTTATATAACCAAGATTCTCTCACACATTGCATATACATTCTATTTACATTCTTTGATAGGAATATACTTTATTCTTGTCACATTGATCTTTTGAGTACTATGTGCTTCCATTAGGCCTCTAGATCTTGGTTGGCTCTCTCCATAGCCAATTCTTACACTTTGTTTGGTCTAGTCATTTCTCCCTTCTCTTCATTTACAAAGCTCTAGCTAACAATTTTGACTTCATGATTAGTCTTTATAGATTGGTGATCCCTCAAATTACTTTCCAACAACCAAGGTTTGTTATTGTTTACTTCATCTATCAATCCTTTTGAAGTAGGTGACATCTCTTTTTCCATTCTTACTTATCTAGCCACTTCCTTTAATTCTCTTAGGGCATAATAACAATAACATAATAAAAAATTTAATCTTTAAAAAGCTAATGGAAATTACACATGGTTTTCATGTCCCTTGTCTCTTTTTTTGTAACTTTTTTTTTTCAAGTATTTGCTTTAACGTTCAATTGTTTATCGCTTCTCTTCTACGTATACATTCAACTATCTACTACTACATTCAAATGTCTATTGCTTCTCTCTTACTTTTACATTCAAAACCCTAGCTCTTTCCTCTAGTTTTCCTTTTCCAAACTCTAACCACCTCTTGTTTTTCATTCTTTTTACATCAATAAATATCTATGAAACATTTAATATTATATTTTTGTTCTTTTTTAAAATAATGAAAATCTTTTTGTTTTTTTGTTTTTTTATATTGAAACAATGCTAATAATACACAAAGGCAACAAAGGTTGCCAAGAGAGTGAGAGATATAACAACACAGCCAACAACTACCAGCTAATAGTCAACAACACAATCACATACAGCCACTAAAAGCAGCAACTAACTAACACTAAAGATAAATAGTAGTTGAAACTGATACAACAAATCTTTACTTTGTGGACCATGCCCATCTAAAAGCTGTCACACCCAACAATCTCTTTTATTCTAAATTTATTACATTACAAACAAATTTCCAACAAGCCTTCTATTATTTTTAGTAATTCTATGGACAATGGAACCTTGGAAATTGTCTTTGTAAACCTAATGAACTTCAGCTTTCAAACTTAAATCATTTAGTCGCTGAAACTTTTTCAGTACAGCATTATAAAATACAAAGAAAGTCAAAAAAACAGATGTGAAGGGGAATGCCTTTCCTTTTCCACCCGCTAAGCAGATTGCGTTCTCCGAATCCATCGGTGAAAAAGAAATTGGAGTGTGGGGATTTTCTCATTTTAGCTAGGCTCTACAGTGTGGGGTGAGGCGTTTGAGAAGCGATGTGGCTTTCTTCTTCACTCGAGATGAACCCGTGGAAGTCGCCATTTGCAGGGGCGGAATAATGCTCTCCGCCAGTCGTTTCTCCATGTCCTCCCCACCGCTGCGGCACATGGCTGACATCAGTGCAATTGAATTCTCTTTTTCTTTGTCGGATCCAACCCTAATTAAATCAGCCAAAGCCGGAATGACTGCTTGGTCGCTGCTCAAAATCTCCTCCAATCCTTCCGCGCAGCCAGACAGAAGGGATAGTAGAGCAAGAGCATCAGCTGTTACGCTGTCGCTCCCCTCTTCCACGTCCCCTCTTTTCACAATCAGATCCAACAGCATACCCACTACACCGGCTTTCAAAACGGCGGCCTTGTTGCCGTCGCAGACTGAAAGGTTGTAGAGAGCTGTGACGGCGTCCTTTTTACCTCTAGTTTTGCCTTCTTGAAGGAGGGTCACCAGCGCAGGAATGGCCGCAGCCTTGGTGCCAATAGTAACCTTGTAATCATCCATCACAGAGAGACTGAAAAGCGTGGCAGCAGCGTTCTCTCGTGCAACCATGGTGCCGCCCTGTTGTACGACTCCCACAATGCCATCCACGGCACCTGAGGCAGCCATTATGAGGGCCTTATTGTTGTCGTTGATGGAGAGGTTCAGGAGCGCCGTTACGGCGTTTTCCTGAGCCCTGGAGTCCGAAGAAGTGGATAAGAGAGGCACCAGGAAAGGAATGGCCCCGGCCTCAGCTATGCACTTGCGAAAGTTCGTCGCGCGCTTGGCCAGGAGGCGAAGTTCGTAAGCCGCCTTTGTCTTTACCTGGAGAGAGCCTGTGGCGAGTTTTCCGACCAAGAAGGCGGCGGTCATTTTGACGGCATCTTCTTCTGCAGTAGCAGCATTTGTGAGATGAAAGGGCACGTTGTGACGGTCACACCACTGGCTGACGAGACTCCGGAGGGCGTAATTGGGAATGAGGGCCGGATGGCGCGGAAGCTTCTGGCCGGTGAGCGGACAGGTGTTGTGGCCAGAATCAAGCCATTCGGAGATGGAGAGTCGGTCGTAAGTGTGTCCCGATGGCAGAATTATGGGATCCCTCATCAGATCCAGCGATATCGGGCACTTCAATTCGTCAGGGACATTTGAATAATATCGATCATTCCCCTTGCTCGCAAAACGACCGGTTGCGTAGCCCGATCCCGCCGCATCATGAAAGGTCGGGGAACACGGCACTAGGTCACAATCCTTATCTTCTGGTTCCTCTTCTTCTCTTTTGAACAAGACCGATTTGGAATAGACAACCAGGTCGATCAAGCTCCGTAATCTGTCCATGGCATAGGGTGCGGCATCTGCGCCGGCCTGCAGTGCGATTTGGTCCTGCAATTTCCTGATCTCGCTTCTGCATGCGGAGAGGCTGTCGAGACCGAGGCTGAAAAACAGGCTCCTCAGCTTCTCCACATCCGGCGGCGCGCCCTTGTCCTTGTCCTCCAACCTTGCCACGGCCTCCTCCAACTCACGTACCAGGTTCGACTCCTCTTCGTCCCTCTCAGGAATGTTTCTGGCATGTATCCTTACCAGCTCCACGTGCTCCAGCACCTCCCTCGATACGGCCAGCAGCTCAAGCGGCAGTATCTCCAGCGCCTTGGCCATGTCCCGTGTGATTTCCTGCAACCTTCGTGACACAGAGCCGGCCTCCATGATGTCCCACACGCAGCTGGTGGTCCTGTCCTTTAGTAATTCCTTGGTCTTGCGTATTACTGTCAGGAGCGCTCTCAGACTCGCCATCGCTGAAGGAGGTATGACCACTTCCTTGTCGTTAAGCTCGTGGAAGAGCAGAGACAGGAGGTTTATTCTTCGAGTGATGCAAGCCACATGCTGAGTATGATTCCATAGTTTTGGTTTCTCTAACAGATCCAGTTCCCTGGAAGCGAGCAGCAGGGATCGAACTAGACACGTGGATACTTGATTTGTGAGATGGGGGCTCGAGACCTGTGCAGGCAATTTGATTTCCCCCAATCTCTCCAGAAGAGGAAGCCTCGAGGACCTATACTTTGTTTCCATTGCAATGTCATTACTACCGCTTGGGGTTCCTGCCGTATATAGGCAACTGCGCGCTGGAAATTGACCGAGTTTTTTTAACCTTATGTGGCTCGACTGTGTCAATCCTGTATATTAAAATGAGACTGGAAAGACTTCATTGACTTAGTTATATGTCCATGTAAATCTTTTAAAAAGTTGAAATGACACCATCGACTTGGTGCAATATTCACATGTAAATCTAAACTAATATCGAAATTACAATGTACTGGTTAAAATAAGATTCGTCCATGTTAAATGTGGAAAGTACAGGAGTCCTCGCCCTTACAACAGAAAAAACGTGGTCGTCTAAAAAGTAAATAAAAATGTTAAGATGAATGATGGACCTGCTGTTTTCCATTATACTAAATTAGAAAAAATCTGAACTGCTAAACCTTTGATTGTTAAGTAAAGTTCAATATAAATAAGATGCTGGATATTTTTATATTTGACAGTTGATGGGCTAAACTGATTTTCAGTTTTATGTTTTTATTATTATTATTATTATTATTTCTTTAACATGTTTTTTTTTATGATTTCATGTAAGATATACAAATATTTTCAATGTATTTATTTATATTTGTACATTTTAAAGGATGAAGTAAGGAGTTTTTTTTTTTTTTTGTGATCGGTAATGGGCACTTTTTACGGTGCCTAACACTATTGCACAAAGGCTGTGAGCGTAGCGGCCCAGCAGGGATTTGAACCTTGGTGGCAAGGTCACCAAGCACCTTGGTGGCAAGGTCACCAAGCAAGTGTTTCAACCGCTACATTATATGGGTCATCCCAAAGTAAAGAGATTTATTAGTATATTGTAGAATGTTTGATTTTTTACAATATAATTTTCTTTTTTTATAACATTGATTTTTTATTTGGAAGAGTTTTTGTGGTAAAAGTATTGTATATTGTCTTTGCTTTCTATTTATTCTATTATTACTTCAAATTTTATATGCACTATTTCTATAGTATAGATTTATCAAACTTATTTTTTAACATAAATTTGATCATTATTGTTACATAAAATTGAGATGGTTTAGTCTATCAACTAAATTTTTTAAATGTAGTTAGTCCCTTATCATTCCTAGTCTATATGAATTTTATTTTATTTAAGTTTAGACTTTTTTGACATAAAGATAAAAATATATATTAAAATAGAAACAAATTAGAAAGTGAGTTTTCTAGTCTTAAAAGGACTCTTGCACACCAATTTCAATAAATCTTGAAAAATCCAATCACACATCACATGTTTGCCATCTTAAAAAATCCAAATTTGTTCTAGATTTTTTTCTTTGGTTTCTTTATAACTATAAGGAAGAGGTCTTATGCATTTTTCTCTAGAGCACATATTTTTGAGATGATTTGGCATTTGTTATTAAAGTGATGTGACTAATTATTTAAACAAAAATCAAGAACTTAGAAGTAGATTTGTTTGGGAAGCTGACCTAATATTCCTTCATTTAGGTTTTATTTGGAGGGCCCCAATTTTATAATAGGCGGGGAAGATATTTTAGACACATTCAAGAGGATATTTATAGGGCTTAAATTTTAAGATTTTCACTTATATTATTGATTTTAAAATTGAACTATCACATCTTTATATTTTCATGTAGAGATATTTCTTATAATGGTGGTAAGGGGGAGAAGCATATGATGTGGTGGTGATAAAAGAAAAAATCTTGAATTTTACCTTAAATTGATAAATGTTTACATACCAAAGTCTTAATAATAAACATGACATTAAAGTGATGTTATTTACTTATAAAATAGCTATTAATTAAAATATAAAGTAAATAAATAAATCACTATGTTATGCTATATTAATTTTATGTTCATTTCCTTATAATTGTATGATTAGTTTAATTTATGCACATACCTCCTTCTATTAATTATTGTAGGAAGTGTATTCCACACATTTCTTTTTTCATTTGGTATTAGAGCTTGATTGCATTAGATTGTAGGTGTTAGGGACAAATAATTTTTACACTAATCTTGGATTGAATGAGAGCCTTGTAAAAATAATTCTTTTACAAGAAAAATGGGATGCATTTCAATGATAGAGACAAAGAAGTTTGCAAGAAAAATATTTAATAATTAGAATCTCGAGATGGAGGATATTCTCATAGATAGAGATCTATGGGTTGTAGTGTTTAGATCCAAACTTGACAAAACAAAATAAGAAGATTGAGACATATTGGATTAAAAAGTTAAGGGTCTCATTAGAGTCTATTTGTTGAAAATTTAGTGTTGCTAAAATATATATGAAGAGACTATTATTGTGAATCTTTGGAAGTATCTAAGTGAGATTCATTATGATAAATCCTTGGTAAGCAATATTTTCTTGAGAAATATTTTGTATACCCTCAAGATGGAGGATGATTTTTTGGTTGAACATCTAAATGTTTTCAATATGAGTGTGGCCTAATTTCACTCTATTAGAGTGAAGATGCAGAAGGATGATTAGTGTATGACCTTTCTATGTTATTTCTTCTATCATAGTACCACCTTCTTATGGCTATTGGAAGAATTATTCAAACAAGTTGAAAATGGATGTGATGGTGGCAACATTGATTTTAGAAGAGATGCAAATAAATAATTATAAATTTGTTAATTTTTTTTTTTCTATGGAAGATAGAAAGAGAAAGGAAAGAAGGAAAATATTTAAGGCACATCTTGATCCAAATCTAATGGAAGATATAAATTTCTCATTTTAAGACCAAGGAAAAAATGGAACTACAACAAGCCTATCCATTTTAGAAGAGATTGCAAATAAGAGAAAAATAAGAAGAATGATTTTGATGAGTCTAAAAAGTCATCAGAAGATGATGGTGATGGATTTATCATGTCCTTGGCTACACATGCATCACATGGTGTGTGGTTAATAAAATTTGGCGACTCTTTCCACATGACCTCACTCTAGGATTGGTTCTCCAAATATAAATAATATGGCGATGGAAATTTCTACCTTCAAGATGATTCTTATCTAAAAATTTTTGGTAGTAGGAGAATCTTGAATTTGATCCTTGATGGATGAGTGAAGGGGATCAATGGTGTAATAGATATCCTTGGTTTATTATTTAACCTAATTTAGTAAGTAAACTTAATGATTCTTGTTTGTAGGTTATTTTCTCAAGTGGAGGGTACAAGATAGTGAGAGGAGTTGTGATACTTGCTAATGGAGTTCACATGGGAACTCTATTTTAGCTAGATGCATGCATGGTTAAGCACAATAGATATTCTATTCTTGTAATGAAGGGATCTATAAAATATACACTTTCACCATTAGAACCAATAATAAAAAGGAGTGTTGCATCCACTTTTGATGATCATGCTTTCTAGGTACCTAGGGGTGCTCATGCTTTGGATGCTAAGCTACTAGCTAAGAAGAAAATATTATGGAACTAAGGGATGAGCCACATAGATGAGAAGAACCTAAGGGCCATAAAAATAAAAACCTTGTTGAGAGATTAACTTATTTTAATATTAAATTTTATTTTTGTGAGTATTATGTATATGTATACAAAAAATAGAATCACATCCAAATTTAATCTAACTTTTAGAAATATTCTAGGGTGTTAGACATAACCTATTCTAATGTATTTGGTCTTGTTAATATTTAAAATTTTAAAATTTGTATGTTATGTATCTTTCATTGATGGCTATAGTAGAATGACATGGCATATTTTCTTACAAGTAAATCTAAAATATTTAAATATTTTAAATAGTATGGGGCTCTCATAGAGAATCAAAATGGTATGAATATTAATCTTTTGAAGAATGATAATAGTAGTGAGCTTTATTTAGTATATTTTAATAGATTATGTAAGGATCATGAGATAAAGCAACATAAAAAAACTCTATAAACCTCTATATATAATAAGGTTTTAAAAGTAATGAATATGACATTAATAAAGAGGGCTAGGAATATGCTTAGTGGATCTAGGTTAGATTTTTTTGGTAGAAGTGATTTCCATGGCCTGCTATCTAGTTAATAGGTCTCTTATATTAGCTCTTATATAGATGAAACCTATGAACCTATATAGTTAGAGAAAAAGGCCTTCATTGAGACATCTTCTAATCTTCGGTGATGAGGCATATGTGCATGTTCTTAGGTAGAATAGGTCTAATTTAGAGAATAAGGATATAAAATGCATCTTGATTTGCTAATATGGTAGACAATGCCAATGTGTACAATATTTGGGATCCTATGGTCAATTATTTTGTTTCTCAAATTTTTAATCTTTATAGAAGTTAAACCTTCTTCCACAATATTATAACCAAAACAGGATACAAAGAAATATGTGGTTCAACTACCCCTAATAATCAATAAGTTTGAACTATAAACCCATGAAATAATTAAAGAGGAGGTCAAATCAACTTATATATCAACCAAATAGGTACAATCCTCATGGTTGGAGGTGTATTTCTGGTTTGATTACAAACTTATGTGAACCTATAACCATGAATGATACATTGTGTATGGATGATTCTTAGTTCTAGAGTGGATATGGATGAGAAGATAGTTATATTAAATAAAATTAATACATGGGACATAATACCTTTATTTGAAGGTTGGAATCTTATTGCCTATAAATGGATGTTCAAAATGAAGATTAGTTTTGAGGATAATATTAAGAATTATAAGGGTAGATTGATTGTGAAGGGATATTATCAAGTTGAGAGAATAAATTATGATAATTTTTTCTCTCTAGTTTCTAAGTTGACATCCATTTAGTTATCAATATCTATTACAATAAATTTTAACCTTGAGATTGAGAAAATGGATATGATTTTTCTCTCTTGATGATTTGTAGGAAGAAATTTACATCATATGGCTAGAGCACTAAATTGATTTATTGAAGGAATCCTTATATGATCTTAAGTAATCACCATTTATAAGATCTAAATTGGTTCATTGAATCTATTAGAGTATGGATAATGATCATTTTATTTTTATTACATTAAATTTTTATGATATGTTGTTCAATGATGGTAAGGACATGATTTATGAATTGAAGTCTTATCTTTCACTATAGTTTGAGATTAAAGACTTAGGGGATATTGGGTTTATCGTGGGTATGGATATTAAAGGAAATATAGTAAACAAAAAAAATTGGTTGGTACAAAGTAAGTATATGAACTTAGTGTTTTAGATGTTCAACATGATAGGTTATAGACCATTGTGTGTTTATATTTCAAGGGGGAGTAGGTTATTAGTAGAATAGTGTTTAAATTTTCTCCTAGTGAGATGGAGGATATGTCCAAATTACCTTATGCTAGTTTCATCAGGATATTTATGTAAGCTATGATTTTTTATAATAGTAGAAATCACCCAAGTAGAATGAGTATTGAATTGATTCATGAATAATCCCGAATGAGTACATTGGGATGTAGTGAAGAGGGTCTAAAAATATTTGTGGGTACCTCCAAGTACTCTATGTTTTATCATGGTAATTTTCTAGGAGATTGACACCCAGTGACTATTTGTAGATTTATGGATTCAAATTGGGTTGGGAATGATGATAGTAAGAGATCCACAAGTGGATATATTTTTACTATGTTCGGTGGTCCAATTAGCTAGATAGGTAAGTGAAAAAATATGGTTTCTTTTTTCCATTATAGAAATAGATTACATGAAAACAACTCATGCTTATAAGAAATTCATTTGTCTTAAAAAAATGTGTTTAGGTATGGGGTTGATTTTAGGAGCTACTATAGTCTTATGTGATAATTAGAGTGTTCTATGCTTAGCAGAAAACTTAAGTTTTCATGCAAGGAAAATTCATATTGACCTCTAGTACTATTTTATTTAGGACATGGTAGAGGATGGGATGGTAATTCTAGAGAAAGATGACACTTTACAAAGTATTATAGATACATTGATGAAGCTAGTGAACACATAAAGGTCAAGGTAGTGTTGTGAGTTTATGGGTCTCTTAGGTCCTAGTAGTATTAGATTTATATAAATTTTATGTTGTTTGGTATTGGTTTCTTTGTGCTTAACACATAGATCTCTTTGAGCTTTACAATTTTCTTAAAAAGATCTTGAACAACCTCCTAGATCAAAATTTATGGCCTCCAAAAGTTAGGCCTCCCACATTGGAAATGTAGAAACATCTATGACACACAAGATAGCTATAAGAGAGAGTTACACTTGTTGAACATCTTATGATGTCTATTATGATGCATCATAATTCATCTTTGAATGGAGATAATGAATCCAAAATGAACCATCCATGCTGGTGAGTGAATTATGATGAAACTATGACAAATGGAAGGAATGTGCTATTTTTAGCTCGTAGACTCATCTTAGAACTTGGGTTGAACTTTTAACTAAAGATGTGGTGGGCACATTTTTGGGTCCAATTTTATCTCATGGTTTCCTAGTTGTTATTTTATATCTTCATGTAATGCTTCTTCTATTTATTGGGTTCATGAGATAGATGTTTTTATAGTGAATTTTATAGGTATTGTGACATTGATAGAATTTCTCCAAATCTCTAGTTGATGACACTCTTATAAATATTTAGAATTTTCTAGTGTACATTGAGTTGTTTTGGAGTGCAAAATTTTTCTCCTATAACCTGGTTTTTTCCATATAAATCATTGTGTTATAGTTATATTACTTTTGTGTTTATTTCTTTTTAATTGCATGACTTGTTTAATTTTTACACATATCTCCTTTTATATATTACTATAGGTGCTGTATTCCACACTCAAATTCCTTTCAATTGTCATTTGTATATGCTGCTTTTTTCTTCTAGTGTTATCAAAATTGTTAAATCAATCAACAAGGATTGAATAAGGCAAAAGGAGGGGATAAATTTTCCTTTGTTTCTAGTACAACAAGTTCCAATAATATTTCTCAACTCCATAGGTACAAAAGACCATTTATTAAATGCAATAGTGATCTAGGCTCATGCACACTTTTAGAAGGTATAGACAATCTCAAATTTCACATTAAATTTTAATTAGTAGTCATCTGTCACAATATTTTTAGTTTCTTCCACTTTAACTCAATTTAGCTCAGCTCTGCCATTCGGGCGAGGCTTTAAGCATTTGAGAAGCAAGATAGTGTTTGAAAGTAGCTTGAAAGTTGATACCTTACACAAACTATTTGAGGAAGCAAAGATTAACAAGACTGTTAACTTTTTGATCAAGATCCATAATAAAAATTTGAAGACATCTTAATGTTGTGATTCTCAATCCCTTAAATTGTTTGATCTCAAAGACTCCGTTAAAATCATTCATTACATTTCACTCGAGAACAACCCGTGTACCCTACCATATGTAGGGACGAAATAATGCTGTCCGCCAACGGTGCCCCTATATCCTTCGGACCAGGGCTTAAATTTGATAGTCGACCTTGCCTGTCAACAAATTTTTTAATGACGGTTATCTATTCAAAGGTGCCCTTAAAACATTATGATATAACTTAGTGTAAGTAAAATTATATATAAATCAAATATATATATCATTATAATTCTATATAAATTTTGACAGTCTATCCAAAATCTCTCCTTTCATCTGATACAATCTTCTTAAAATTTTGATTGTATTTTACAGCAAAAATCTCTATATACGGTCATACGGCCATCAAATTTAAGCCATGAGATTCCTTCCCACCGCTGCGACATATGGCTGACAACGCTGCAATGGAATTCTCTCTTTTTTGTCGTGTTCAACCCTAATTAAAACGGTCAAAGCGGGATTGACTGCTTGGTCGCTGGTCATTATCTCCTCCTATCCTTCCGTGCAGCCAGACAGAAGGGACAGTAGAGCAAGAGCATCAGCATACCAACTATACCGGCTTTCAAAACGGGGGCCTTTTTGCCGTCGCAGACTGAAGGTTGAGAAGAATGATGGTGGCGTCCTTTTTAGCTCTAGATTTGCCTTCTCGAAGGAAGGTCACCAGCGTAGGAATGGCCCAGCCTTGATTCCATAGTTTTGGTTTCTCTAACAAGTCTAATTCCTTGAAAGCGAGGAGCAGGGATCGAACTAGACACGTGGATACTTAATTTGTGAGATGGGGACTCGAGACCTGTGGAGGCAATTTGATTTCCCCAATCTCTCCAGAAGAGGAAGCCTCGAAGATAAGCTTTTTTTGTTTCAACTGCAGTATTATTACTGCCACTTGAGGTTCCTGCCGTATGCAGACAACTCTGTGCTGTTAAATGATGGAACAGTTTAAACCGCCGACCTTTTAGTCAATGAACGCACTGTTTGTGCGTGAAGTTTACAATTAAATAGCCAATGCATTCATTGCACCAACTGTTTACGACAGGCAAAAATTGACTGGATATTATTAAGCTGTAGAGTAGGTATACATGTCGTCTACGTCAATGCTGTATGTAACTTCATTGACTGACTTGTATATGCGTATATAAATTCTAAGCCAAAGTTGAAATTACAATGGCCTGGTTAAATAAGATTCCTCCATATTAAATAATAATAACTCAATTAATTTAAGGGTTGCTTTATTTTAAGGTTTTTTGTTTGAGAGGGAAGAGGTTAATTTATTCTATTTGGTTTATCATGAAATGATTGATTCATCTAGTGTGTGTTGGAAAATGAGTCATATCTGAATCGAAGATGGATCAGTTGTAAAAAAGATTGATACCACAATAGTAAACATCCTAACAACAATTAGAGTGAGCTTCTAGATAAACTTTTTCGGATCAGACCCAGCGATCCATCATTACCCAGACGTTTTGGATCACATCATCTCGGGTGTGTTGGAAAATGAGTCATATCTGAATCAAAGATGGATCAGTCGTAAAAAAGATTGATAGCACAATAGTAAACATCCTAACAACAATTAGAGTGAGTTTCTGGATTAAACTGTGTATAAGTTTCAATCAATGTTTCGGATCACACCCAGTGATCTATCATCACTGGGTATGATCCGAAACGTTGATTGAAACACATACACAGTTTAATCCAGAAGCTCACTCTAATCAGTTACATGAACTGTGGAAAACTCATACCAACTATCCTAACAACAAATGAAAGATCTTAACATCAACTCCCACTTGAACCAATTTCATTCTCCTTTGAAGCGCTTGACATATTCATCAATGCATTATAACTGTTATATTTACAGTTCTGAATTATAATTTCAAATTGATGCATTGCTATTATTGTGAAGTTCTGATCTGAACACTAATTCCATGAATACAAACACTGCTCTTTGATGATGGGCTTAATTTCCAATCTTGTTTTTAAACTCCTACTTCCTTGTAGCGAAATCTCTGAGAACATGAGATGATTCGATCGATGAGCTGAAAAATGCAAAAGTAATCAGTCTTATCGTTCCTGGCCGAAATGAAGTTTATTTTGTCTTATTTCAAGATATGGACATGGTCGGTAGTTGCAAATAAAGTCACAATCATGCACCACATGTTTGCCTCTTCGAGAAATCCAAAATTGTTTTAGGTTTTTTGCTTTGGGTTCTTTATAACTAGAAGGAGGCGGTCTTGTGCGTTTCAATTTGGATAGCACAAAATAAGATACTGAGTTAAATGATGTGACGTGTAATAAAGGGATGTGACCAGTTGTTAAAAAATAATTCAAGAACTTGAAAGCGGATTTGTTTGTGAAATTGGTCTAATCTTCACTCACAGGTTTTTATTTTTTTAATCAAACAGATTATATTGACTAAGGTTTTTTTGAATATTGAATTGAAATATTGACTTTTCCTTATAAAAAAATATTGAGTCAAGTGATTATATTGAATAAGTTTTTTCTCTCTTTTTAATATTGAATCAAAACAATTATATTGAGTAAGTCTTTTTTTTTCTCTTTAATATTGAATCAAAACAATTATATTGACTTAATCTTCTATCACTCAAGTTTTTATTTAGACCATGTAAACTTAATAGTGGTTTCGTTATTTTTAATATTGAATCAAAGTAATTATATTGACTTAATCTTTCATCACTAAAGCTTTTATTTAGACCATGTGAATCTAAGAGTGGGTAGAAAAGAGATTTATACACGTATTCTAGAAGATATTAATGACTTATATTTAATATTTCTAGATTCTTCATCAAACTATTCCTTTTAAAATTATTAAATATTTATATTTTGTAAAAATGTGAGATACATTATTTTTTAAATTATTTTTAAAGCAATTGGTATTATAGATTTATATTTCTTTTTGGATAGAGGTGTGTCCACTCCTATTAATTGAGGATTAATGAATATCACTACATTCTAAGGGGGGAATGAATGTGTCCACTTTACTTTCACGAAGTAGACCTATGATTAATTTGTTTTCATGTGCACAATTTTT
>VDFB02200884.1:96737-121487 GCA_007258455.2 Sequoia sempervirens | reverse complement strand
TAATCCTATCCTATGAAGCATTATCTGAGCTATGAAGCATTATCCAAATGAGCACTTGTTATCCGAACACCTTATCTTATCGCAAGATAATCCTTGGCATCCTTTCTGTATCTGTATCCATCCATCCATCCACCTCTAGCGCCATTTTGTGGATGCTAAAATCTACAAAATGTGGTTAAAAATCTAACAATAAAACCTGCATAATCGTTAGTATTTCAACAACAAATCAAAATATTTAACATCCTTATGAAATAATACATCATGTTCAAAATGAAAATAAATGACAAAAGATCTAAAGCAAAAGCATAAGAAAACATGATGCAAACTATCTCATATTGGATTGGTGTCACATGTGCTAGTGACCCTTTCCCAATCCTTGATTAATAGCTAAAATGATGAAATTGCTATAGATGATGGAGATGATGGAGTGAAATGGACAAGATCAAATCTCAAATGAAAAGAGTGACCTTGCAAGATTGTGGAGAGATGGTGAAGGGTTTGATAAGAGATGAAGCCTCTATTTTATAGATTTTCAAAATGCTAAGTGTTGAAAATGGACCAATGTGGGACTTTGCATTGGACAAATGAAAGAAGGACACTTAATCAAGTGGTGATTGGTTGATGTATGTGCAAGATTTGGGAAGAGTGCTCCATGAGAGGGAAAATTTGAATTCAAATTCTGTAATGAATGTTGAGCTTGACTCCGAAGGGGACATGTAAGAGACATGTAGGCCTCATAAATGCTCTGTTGAGTGTACATGTCCACTTGGGGGAGATTCAAACTTGGAGAATATTCTCCTTTATGCCAAGTTGAAAATAAAGATTTTGATAAATCAATTAAATGCAATTTCATGTGCAAGTGGCCAAATCTAGAGAATGCAAGTGGGATGAGATTAGCATTAGATTTAATCAGGATTAATTAGCTAGGATGATGATTAGGATGCTTTGAATTTTATGACTTAAATATTTGATTTATTTAAATCAGAAAAGGATGAAGTATGATTTGGATTTGAATTAAATAAAGTCCTGATTTATTTAATTAAAGGGATGATGCAAGATGAAGGTTGAATGATTTATGAGAGATGAAATGGTATTATTTGATTAAACCTTTGGATTGACCTGATTTACCTGATGAATGGATTTGTTGCATTTGATCAATTCAATGAGCGGATGAATATGCATAATGTTAATTTGACGTGTCTATAGAAACAGATTCGCTCATTTACATGGTGTATTCACCCAAGCATGGACGTATTCACCTCTACAAGAACCTAGAAATGTAGCATAGCTAAAAAAGTAGAAAGTTTGTTAGATGACCTGTGGGGTGGGTCCCACCAGACATGCCAAAAAATGTGTGCATGAAAACATGTTCAATGTGAATATAAATTGCAATAAAAATCAATCAAACACTCAAGATGAGGCTAATCAAGATCAAACCAACATAACGAGCCTCCCATTGAGTAGATTTTCCAATGATAGTCTATTGGATGTGTGCTCACTAGAAATTTCGGCAATATAATGATGGTCCAAGTGAGAATGAGTGATATTTATGATAAATGGTTGTTAGATTAAATTACATTTACACTTAAGTTTTACTTAGGTAGACTATAATTTAGTTGCATTTAATTTATTAAACCAAGAAATTAGTTTTCTTTCCCGTATTCCCGTATT
Organism: Sequoia sempervirens; assembly: GCA_007258455.2. Classification (NCBI taxonomy): domain Eukaryota; kingdom Viridiplantae; phylum Streptophyta; class Pinopsida; order Cupressales; family Cupressaceae; genus Sequoia; species Sequoia sempervirens. The sequence continues at coordinate 119,816 of VDFB02200884.1, read as the reverse complement.
GAGTGGTTGCTCACCCATTTGAATATTTTCATGGCTTTGTAAGCCTATATTATATTGTATTTCATATCTTATCTTTTAATAAATTTAATCACATATTTGGTGATTATTATTTTCTCAATTGTGAGGGTTGAGTTGCAGGTTGTTCCTAGGTGATTTGGAGCTTTGCTCCAACATGGTATCAGAGCAGATCTCCTGCCCTTCCTTCTGCTAAGGATTTTTTGCCTATTGGTGAGCTTGAAAGCTGAGGTCATTGTCATTTTGGAAAACCTCCATGTGGTTAGCCTAGACCTTTATTCATATTTTTGTAGTGCATATTTTGTGTGGTTAAATCTAGCCTTTTTTCAAGGGGCATAGAAGGTTTATAACACATTTTCCTTTGTAGATCTATCATTCATTGTTGTTTTGTATTTGGAAAACTAATTTGATTATTTATGTAAATCTTAGGCCAATTTTTGGTTCTTTTCTAGCAATGATCTTTGGAGGCAACGATTTTGCAATTAATTTCCTATTGATGGCATTTGTTGTGTGGCATTTTTTTTGCTAAAGAGGGTCGATTCATGTTTTTTTGGAGGATGCAATCTGAAGGTGGCAAAACATTGTTGGGCGGCTAGTGTCTGAAAGGAATGAAATATTTTTCTATTACAAGTCTTTTTTTGTTGTTGCAGAAGTTGTCAAGTTCAGCGTGACTTTGTTGAATTTGTTTTGTTGTGAAAAAGGCTACATTTTCATTTGTAACTTAGAAAGCTTGATTTTTGTAGCTATCTCATTCCTATTGAATGTTTGTTGTGTCCTTGTTTGGAGCTTTTTTGGTCATTGAAGACCCATGATCACATTTTGAAGGAGGTTGATTCATCACTTTTCCTCGATTTGCTCTGCAGAACCTCCAACATGGGAGTCTGTGAAGAGGAATTTTGCTCTGAAGGTCGATTTCTCTTGTTGTTGAGCTCGATTTTCTTCTTTGGATGCACGTTTATGTTGGAGGGATGCATTTGATTGGAGGCATTTCATGTTGCTACAATTTCTTTTGGCTTAAGGCATTTATTTCATTTGTTGTGTGGTTGGTTGCTTGTGATTGGCCAATGATTCTTTGTTTTGGGTCGATGAATTACACTTTATAAATCTTCATTACCTACATTTGTGGTGCTAGGGTTTTGGGCATTGCTATTTACTATTGGTAAGTGGGCTTTATCCCACATTCTCAATGCATCGGTTGTTTTAAGCCTTTATATTCTACTACCCACCCTCTTGTTGTCATGAGCATCTATGGCCTCACACTTGCGCAATGCCTTGTGAAGGCTTGGATCAGTTCTTGTGGATCTGTGGCGTGAGCTTAGTGACTAGAGGAATTGTGGGGAGTGTAACTACCACAACATCATCTAATCAACCCTAAAGGCCTTATTTTTCCCTCCTATCTGTGTGTGGAGATTACTTATGCTAAGTGTCCACCTTGTTATCTTATTGTTCTTCAAATTTGTTTAGAGGATATTATTTATCATCTTTGGGTTTTGTTCCTTATATGTTTGTGCATTTTATGAGTTTGTCATCTTCTGGGTGAGTTCCTGATTGGTTGGTGACATCATCATACTTGGTGAAGGAGATGCATGGACAGTTTTCAGAGACTCATTTTTCTATTTTATTTTCTCTCTTTTGGAGAGGGGTTTTTTCCCATAGGGTTTTTCTCCTTTTCTCCACTTGTGATATTTTTTATGCATTGTAAATGGGTACCTAACATGGTTGTGTAGCCGAGACCCATATTGCATCTTCATATTGCATTCATTCTCCCTAAGTTACACTTAAGGGGGGGTGTTAGAGTAAATTGCATTTACACTTAAGTTTTACTTAGGTACACTATAGTTTAGTTGCATTTAATTTATTAAACTGGGAAATTAGTTTTCTTTCTTATATTCATGTATTGTGTGGTTGCTTACTTGTTTGGATTTTTTCATGGCTTTATAAGCCTATATTATAATGTATTTTATATCTTATCTTTTAATAAATCTTATCACATATTTGGTGATTATTATTTTCTTGGCTGTGAGGGTTGAGCTGCAGGTTGTTCCTGGGTGATTTGGAGCTTTGCTCCAACAATGGTTAAGAATTGGATATATAGGATAGCAGGAAAATGAATGAAGGGTTGAGATTGTTTGATGGATATCAAGGGTTGAGAATGATTGGGATCTCTCAAACCACAAGATTGTTCCAAGTGGAACAATGAGAGGGATTGAGAGGTAGATTGTACCTTGGATGGGATAAGGCCCATGTGACTTGGTACCAATACCATGTCACAAGTACAAAGGGTCGTACACTTGATGTGATGGGGAGGGTTTACCCACTTAATCAGATTAAGTGTGTGCAACCACTTAAGGGGAGATTAGGTGAGTAGTTAGGATTAGGATTAGAGGGCAAGTGGGGGAGTTAGAGAACGTGACATGTGAGAAGGATTTATTTATTTTATTTATGGGATAGAAGGGTTAAGGTGGGATAGATGTAGATAAATAATTAAATTAAATCATAATTTATCTTAGGCTAGGACTTTGGAAAATAGAGGAAAATAGAGAATTAAGCAGAATAGACAAAATAAGGATAAATTGACCAAATGTGGCCAATTTTAGGTGTCTACATATACATAGACCAAACAAAATATATACATAGATATATAGATATATTACAAAAATAGTAATCTATTTGAACATTTAATATGTTTTTCATTTCAATCATATGCATATGTTGGTATAGTCATATGATTGAAATATACAAACATATATGATTGAAATGAAGAACACATTAAAATAAACAAATTACTATTTTTGTAATATATCTATATATATTTATACTTGACTTCAAAAAGTGAACAAGACACAATTTTCCTAACTGGTCTTACTAGATATACCAACATATATATATGACTATTAAAATAAAGAATAGATGAAAACAAAGAGATGACTATCTATCTATCTATATGTATGTATTTATGCATGTACCTACATTAGTCATATATATAGTTATATCTATATCTATATCTATATCTATCTATTTATATATGAATTAAAAAATGAAACAAGCTTGAATTTTGCTAACTACCAAACAAAATATACAGACGTATATGTATATGATTGAGATGAAGAAGAGATTAAAAAAAAGAGGACTACATATATGTATATATCTATGTATATGTTTTGTTTGGTCTATCTTTTTACATTTAGAGCAGGCCAAGAGCAACATTTCAATTATTTCTTGCAGCAATTCAAGATCCAAGCATCATGTCAAATCCCATGTGACTTTATGTATGTTCATGTTATCATTATTTGTGAAGGCTAACCCTTGTTGTAGGTCTCCAAGAAATTCAAGCATTCAAGAAAAAAAGATCCAAGACCTTGAGGTGATGTGCATGACTTCAATCCTTCAAGGAAACCATTGAAGGGTGGTGAGTTGTAACAATTTTTTAATTCATCATTCCTTCCTATCAATTATCATTTCATCATGGACTTAACCTTTTCCTCTCTTTGGGTGTGCAATTTTTAGATTTAGAGAGGATTGAAGAAAGTTTCAAGATCGTTTATCCATTATTGCATTCAAAACCCTACACCTTGTCAATTCATGAAAACTCTCCTATAGAATTATCCAATAGTGATCTGAAAAATTTGTAGGTGGGAATCCAAAGCTCAGATCTAACATCAAAGGACTGCAAAAATAGAACCAAGACAACCCTATAAGGATTCAGATGCCCTTGGGCACCACTTTCCTCTTATTCTAACTGATACCAAATTTTTAGGATAGGTACACAACACTTTTCCCTTCTCAGAGCTGCTTGTAAATATATGGTATAGTCCATCAATCATTAGAATCTTGCAATTTCCATATTAGGACACATAGTCTGATTAGGTTAATCAAGGAAAATCAATTCCAATCCATTCGAAGACTTAATAAGATGCAAATCTAGGTCCGATTGGATCACCTTGATGGTTGAAAGTCAATCTAATCACATTGTTGATTTGCGCCTTAATGTACCCTTGGAAAAGGAAGAAATTCATCCTAGGTTTTATGCACTAAACTTAGGGTTCCCTTTTTTATATGTTACAAGTTTCAGTCTTTTAATTTTTTGAGATATGTTATAGTTCATTATGGGTTTTTAGTTTTATCCTTCTCTAGTCATCTTAGAAAGGGAAAACTATAAATAATGGAGAGATGGCATTATAAAACATCTTTATTGGATTCATTTGTGGCCACATTTGTATGGTCATGTTCCCCACAAAAGTATTGATCTAGTAATAAATTTTCTTAGAATTACAAAAGGGATAATATCTTTGGAGTTATTTCTATACATATTAATGATGACATTTTGAATGCTCTTGTTAATTTTGAGTGTTCTCATACTCTTTGGACTAAAATTTGGGAGATATATGGAAATATTCTAGATGACTATATTTTAGAATGTCTTGTACCTCTTCATATTTTAGACATGGTACCTTATAACTATGATACTATTTAGGATTTTATTATTTTGAGTACTTTGAATATTTAGAAGATGAGGAAAATTTTTCTTTAGTTTCTCCTTCTTCTTCATTAGAGACAATTGTTGATGCTTCACCTTCATTGATTCCTTTTGCATAACATTTATTGAGGCTCTAACAATACGTGCTTAGTAGAACTACCTATCTTTTTTTTATTCATTAGAGTATAGAGTTGCTTCTTTGAAAGATTCTAGTGATTATTTACAATAGGAGAATAATTATCTTTCATGTATATCTTTGTGGGATGATGTCTTGATAAGTATTCTAGATTTTTTTGTGAAGCATCACATTTTAGATTTGGGGGAAAATTTTTAGGGTTTATCTCTCCTCTTTAATGATAATCATTGCACTATTGTTGTCAAACCACCCTAGTCTTTGGATCTTGTTCATCATCAATTTATACATACTCCTAGTTTTTCACCTTATTCAATTCTTTGATTGGACATGTACCCGATTTGATTATTGCATCATCATCTACCATAGATAAGGAAACACATGAGAAAAATTCAAATACATTTTCATAAATCTTTATGCTTATTACTATCAATTCCTATCAACAATGGGAAGAATTCCTTCATCTACACTTGGTTTTTTTTCTTTCATAAGTGTGACATGTTCTTCAACATTAGATCATGTTTTCTTTAGGAACTTACCCTTTTTGTAGGATATTATACATCGTGGGGAGGCTACATAGTCTCTCTTTCCCTCTTATAGGGGGGTATTTAATGTATCTTTGTGATGGATGTAGTCCTTGGGGGGTGTTGATGAGTCTTCTATTCATCAATTCTTTCATTAAGTGTACATGATTATTTTTATGCATTCTCTCTTTTGAAGACAAGTTTTCTCCCACTATAGTTTTCCCTTTTTCTCCATTTGTGAGACATCATTTATAAATGGGTACCTAACATGGCCTTGTAGTCAAAACCCATTCTTGCATCCTTGCATCATTTACATTGGTTAGTTCCTCCCTAAGTTACTTTTAAGGGGGCTATTGGTGTGAATATGGTGTTATACCTAACTATTCCACTAGTAGGTTCTATTCACATTTTAATTTTACTTAAGTCCTAGGAATGTTTCTAGAAGTCTAAGTTTTCATTTAGATCTTATCTTATGTAATTTAATTCTTGAGTCCTAGGTCATTTAATATTTATTAAGTTAGTTGTATCATGTTATAAGATTAAGACACATGTCATCATTTTATCTAATCCTATATCTCACCTTGTCCATTTAAGCAAGGCTCTTGTATATTTGTATCATAATATATCAAAAAAATTATTATATTGCCATACTCTCTTGTAGAAAGTTATCTTTTTTTTTTTTTATGGTGACTCTAGGGTGTGAGCTAATTTTTAGCACCTACAAAATATTCCTTTGTGGTTATATTTTATATTTGGTGATTCATTGATTGAGCCCATGTGAAGTCATTGATGTATTCACTCTTTATAAAAATATGATCTCAAAAGGGTATTGGAACATGCCATGGCTTTGGTTTTCCATTATTTTAGTGAAATCATTTATGTATTTTTCATCTCTCCTTTCCATATATTGGAGGTATGAGATAATATTTTATATAATTGTTTAAAGGTACACAAGTGATGATCAATTTTGTTAGAGTGTAAAGTGTTTGTGTTGATATTGTATCATGTACATTGAAGATTAATACATATTTTTTCTTCTCTAGTGGATATTTTTCTAAAACTTTTTATCCACATAAATATTATGCCACTATAGTTTGTTTATTTTATCTTATTGTTGATTTTTTGCTTCTTCACATAATATTTTATAGTAATACATGATTAATTAATTAATTTTAGATTTACATACACTTTGAATAATATTTTATTGTGGTAATTCTTAATATAGCTCAACACAAAAACATCTTCATGTACATCACAGTTTGAAGAAATTTTGTGCTCTAGTGAAAGACATCAATTGAAGAGATGAGTTAATCATGTTTTGTGTTCTTGTCTTTAAGATTAACATAATTTTATATTCTCTTTAGTAATGATTTTCTTATCTAAAAGAGTTTTAAAATAATTATATTCAAGCTCTTAAAAAAAACATAGTTATAAAGATAAAATATTACTTTTTAGAAATTGTATTCTTTAAAAAATAAAAATTAAATAATGTTTTATAATTTATTGTTGTCAAAGTAAGACTTTATTTTAATTTATTGTTAGACTAAAAGGAAAGGCCTTTTTATAGTTCACAAATATCCTACTCCCTTCAAGATTTAAACTTGTGATCTCTATTTCAAGAGTACAAGTTCTCCACCACTACACCAACTCAAGTGTACAAGCAATATGATCATTTTGTTCTCTTATATATACAAAAAGTCATTTCAAGCATTGATATATTTAATATATTTTAAAAATTAAGTTTCTTTTAAAATTTCAAAGGGAAATAATTACAAATTGTTTTCATTTAAGTACAAATAATAAATTTAAAAATTTAGTTTATAATATTAAAAAAACCATTCTATTACATTTAAATATATTTATGAATTTATTGAAAGTGTAGTCATATAAGTTTACATGACATATTATTAAATTGTTTTATTTATAAAATATTATGTTTCACTATTATTTTTGGAATCTGATTTCTAATTGATTATTGTTTAATATAATATTAAATATTTTAATTTTTTTTTAAAAAATATAGATTAAATTGGTAAATATGTTTTCTCATATATTTTATGTTTTAAAGGTTATATAGCATTCTCCATAAAACATTTAATCTGAAACTACTTTATCAAAAAAAAATATATATAAAATGTCTATATAATAATTTTTAAATCAACTTGCACATTTTATCAAAAACTCTTTGAACAATTTACTTTGAAAAAAATAAAAAATTTAAATAAAATACATATATTTTGTAGGTAAAAATGACCTTGAGGGCCATACCCATATATTAACTTTGTAGAAAAAGATAATAATAGGTAGTAACTCCACAAAGAAAATCATATTCAAAAAATTTGTGTCTTAAAATAAAATACTCAAAGAATACATACATCTATAAATCAATTATAATTCATATTATCATCCATATACATCAATCAATTATAATTCATATCATCATCCATATTTATCTATAAATGTATATATTTTGGACATAGATAAATTTATACAAAGCTACTCTTAAATGATGCTCTAATAATAAATTCCTATACATTTTAATGATGCTCAAATGGAGCAACATGTGAGGCATCCTTCGATGGGAGAAATATGTCTTGAAATAATGATGGAAAGTGAGATAACCATAATTTGAAATCACTCCTTAAATTCTTTGCATATCGTAATCAATACTAAAGTTGGCTAGTGAATTTTTGTGGGAATTGGACTCTCTTAAAACATGTTTGATAAAAATATTCAAAGTTATTTTTTTAGTACAACAGGGTGTGCTCGCAGCAAGATGGAGCAAGTATTCAAAGTTATTAATCATGGGTCACATTTAATTAATATTCTATTTATTTTCTAATTTTATGTTTGTTTCTTCTTTAATGCATTGATGATAATTTATGAATCTTTCTCAATTTTCAAATTTTTATTACCTAGATAACTTGAAAGTAGCACAATTGCCTCCATCTCATTATTCATTCTATTTTCCATTTTTTTTGAAGTGGCTCCAATCAAGTGTCCTTCATGATATTTCATGATACACCCCATTCCAAAGATGCTTGGATTTCCCCTAGAGACCCCATAAAAATTTAACTTGCACCACCCAATAATTTGAGAATTTCAATTGACCATCTTTTCTATAAAATTGATGACTAAATATTTTTTATTTTAAAAATTACTTTAAATTAAAGTGTACATTTTAAATTAAATATTTTAAATATCTATTTTACAAATTTATTTGTAAAAGGTTTATAGCACTATTATAAAACCACTTAACTCAACAAATCAATATTTAAACCCTTACAAAAAAAGGTTGATGCATAAAAAATAAATGATATAGGCTCATAATATAATTAATAAAAAATTGGTTGACATTGTCATTTACTACCTTGATTTGGATTTTGTGACACTTTATTATGACTCAACTCATTACAAGTTTTCCTTAACTTTCTATTTAAACATTGCATTGAACATTTAAAGCATCTAGCTTCATTGCCACAATAGATAGGTTTTATAAAAAATTTACTTGTGTATAGTCACTTAAAATATGAACCTCTAATTTTATGTCATTAACTAATTAAATATTTATTATTTATTTAATTAATTTCATCCTTTCCCTATTTTATCTTTACATTTAGTTAAATAAATATTTATTATTTATATAATTATTTTACCCTTGATTCCATTAATTAAATAAATATTATTATTTATTTAACTAATTTCACATTCATCTATATCCTTATCCATTTAATCTTAACCCTTAAACTTGTTTACATGGATAACAATCTAAAATTTTCATCATGTGACAAGTGTCCCTTTCACATGTCTAATTCCTTATCTAGATTCATTGAACCTAGACACCTTCCCAAAAACTAACTTTTCATCTCATCCATTCATTTTATATTACACCTCTTAATCCTAACCATTCACATAAAGATGTTGCCCTAATCCATCCATCTTATCTCTCATGTGACACTTGTCACATGACTACATCTTTGAGCTTAACTATAATCCTCAATCAATCTTAGTCATCCATCATCAATCTATCCTAGCCTTTGATTTTTCCTCTAGAATATAACTAAATCCCCTATCCTTCATTATAAAGCAAGTCTATTATTGTTAACCTCATGTTGTTGTTTTTCTATTTCATTATTGCAATCATATCAAGGCCATGTTGGTTTAGGAGTCCACATCATATCATAATTTAGAGTCGATCAAATAGAACTTGGGTGTATTCTAATTCATCTCAATCTACTTCAAACCAATTTAGCAGGGTTGCTTCATCAAGATTTAGAGGTAAATTTCTTGTAGATTTTCTTCTAAGTAATAGAGATTTAAAGTTTTATTTATAATTTTTTTTCGTTTTTCAAATAGATATTTTTAATAATCAGATTGAAAAGGGTAATTATAAACAATGAGTTTCATATTTTGTTTCATCTAGTTTTCCTTTGCATATATTATTGTGTAAATCCAATCTTATTTTCAATTCATACAAATAATTTATTTTTTTTTGTTTTAGGGCCAAGTAGATTGAAAATTGTAATATGAACAATGAATTCATATTTTGTTTTATCATAATTTTTATTTGCATCTACTATGGTGTAAGTTAAATCTACTTCTCAATTCATATATTTATTTGTTAAAAAAATTATACTTTTTGTTTTAGGGTTAATCAAATGAAAGGGTAATTGAGTTTTAAATTTTGTTTTATGGTAATTTTCTTTTGCATCTATTATGGTGTAAGTCTCATATTCTTTTCAATTAATATATATTTAGTTAAAAAAATCTACATTTTTTTATTTTAGGGTTAATTCAAAAGATTATTATGAACAATGAGTCTCATATTTTGTTTTATTGTAATTTTTTTTTGGTAGCTAGATTCTTCTTTGCAATGATTCCTGGCTTTGATTGTGTGAGAATCACACTCCATGATCCATCATCATTTTCTCCTTTAGCTATGCTCTCATCCTAATGATGGATCACAGAGTGTGATCCTAAAGATTGATGCAAAAAAATTCACACAATCAAAGCCAAAAAATGTTGATGCAAAAATTTTCACACAATCAAAGCCAAAAATAATTTTAAAGAACATTATGGATTGTGGAAACTTTATATCATTAAGCTCTTTTTAAAATAATTGAAGTTAACAAAATTTCTTATTTTTTTGGAATATTCGTATTTACCCTAATTTGTTTTAAAACATATTTTTTCTGAAAAAAAATAAAAAATAGTAATTGAAAGTTAGACTTTTTAATTATTATGGTTTTATTATTATTTCTAAACTCAAGATTTTATTTTAGATTTATTGTAAGATGAGAGTCCTAATTTCTTCCTTGTGGAAAATTATGTCTTTCATAATGATTTGTAAAATGATGAAACTCTAACCCTATCTTTGTATGAAGAAACAACCTTACTATTATTTGTTTTAATTTACTATATAATGTAAGTTCTAATTCTTTGTTTCAATATTATTGTTATGTGAGCATATCTTTAGGTCTAAACATATTTGTCTTAGCAGTTAGATCTCTTTCAAATTGGTTTAGTTTTGAAATATTTTTACTTTTGTTTAAAACAAATAATCAATTTACTCTAATCCATTGTAAAGGATAATTTTTTCTCTAAATAAATAAAATTTTCTTGATTGATTTTAGTGTTATTTTTAAATTCAAGATTAGTTTTGTTTAAAAAATATCAATTTACTCTAATCCATTTTAAAGAATAAAATTTTAACCAAATAAATGAAATTTTTGTTGGTTGATTTTAGTGTTATTTTTAAACTCCAGCTTTCTTTAATAATTAAGAACAGTTTTGATTAAGTGAAACTTCAAATTTGAAACTTTCTTTTAAAATGAATTCTTTTCCTTTTCTTTTATCTTAACTAATTCTTTGATTGTACATTAGTTTTTTATAAGTTTAAAAATTATATATTTAAATAATTTGATATCTTTGACAATAGATTATTTCTTCATTTATAATAATCACAATATATTATTTAAACAATTTTTTTATAACTAATTTATATTTTAATAAATTCTTTAAAATAAATTTGAATTATTTTGAAATATCTAGAAAAAATCTTACCAATGAAATTTGATTTTAAATATTTTATATAATTATTTAATATTTTCTATTTTTATTTTTATTTTTACTAAAACATACTAATTCTATTATTTTTTTTTTGTTTTATTTATTTATTTTTCTGAAAATAATTATTCAAATATTCTTTTAAATATGACTGTGAAGATATATAATTTATATAGAAAATGAGGATTACCTTTGGCAGACTTCATTTTTCCTTCTAACTGAAACTCTTCTAAATGATCTGTTGTTGCAATATGTGCTGATGCCTTCCAGTTTGAACATTTGACCTCTTTTCCTAAAGCACCACCTTTAGACCCCAAAATTAATATAATATTATTTATTTCAATATCTTCTTAATTGAGTGCAGTTGATTTTTTTCAGGTATTTAAGATTGTAAGTAAAGTTGGGATGGAAACTGGACAACAAAACTGGGTATGTGGAACCTCTGAAAACAATGGCAGTAGAGGTAGCATCACGAAGAAGACAGATGAAGTAGGGAATAGTAATACACAAAGCATAGAGAAAAATTCTGCTCCCAAACCACCAAGGGGTCGCATAGGTCGCCCTATTGGATCAAAAAATAAGTGTAAAAATACAACAAATCATCAAAATGCAATGAATGTTAATTTTTTGGAAGTTACAGCTGGTTATGACGTGTTAGAGTGTTTAACTCGGTACTGCAAGAGGCATGGCATAGATGTGGGTGTTTTTGGAGCACGTGGAACTATGGGCTGTGCAGCAATTTATCAACCTCGGAGGCGGCTTCAATTCTTGTCTAATCAAACTGAAATAATATCCCTGTCTGGATACTGTTCTCCTTCCTTGTGTTCTCTGACTGTAGCTCTTGGTAGCTCTCAGTTCAGTGTTGAGCAAGGATTCGTTGGCAGCAGGCTTTCTGGTAGCCGGCTAATAGCAAGTACTTCTGTTTTTATTACTGTTGCTACTTATGTCAATCCATTGTTTCATAAGGTTAGTTCTGATGGTGAAGATGAAAGTAGTAGCAACACTATCTATACTTCTGATCGTCCCCCTAATTCCAAACATCCACGTGCAATGGCTAAAGGAGACGTTTCATCTCTTGGTGCATCTCCAATGAATAGTTTGTTGCCGAACATAATCAATGCTACCCTTCTTGAAAATACTCCTCAAATGGCTGGAGGTAAGTGTTGCTACAAATTTATTATTCTTTAGTTTTGAACATTTTAGACTATAAGATGCCTTTATAACTGTTAAGGGATAATGGATTAGTGTAAATCTAATCAACATTTTAAAGGTTCATAGGCCTCAGTTTTGGGGGTTGTTCTGTATGCTGCATCTTGTAGTTTTTGGCATTTCAAATTTCTGAAAGAATATACAGGTAGACATTACACGGGCAGAATTATAAAATATTGGCTATCAGCCTTACAATAGAATGGAAGTATTGTGGTTGTCATATAAAGTGTAATAACCCTCCTGGTTGCTAGTTGAACTCAATAGTGTTATGATTTGTTTTGATACTCAGATACTATGATGATACTGTTATTGTTTGATTTGGTTAGCTAGACATTAAATGATGTTGTTATCTCATTGTAGACATGATCATTTCATATGTCATTATGGTTGGTTATATTAGTTGATTTGCAGAATTATGATCTGATGCAGTGATTTAATTTAATATGCTATGAGATGAATGTTAGTTAGAAATGTTAATTGATTGGTTATATTATATTTGTTAGAATAGGTGTGATAAAGGACAATATGGCATCACTCGTTCGCGAGTGCCCTGTTATGTTGCGATTCCTTCTCACAATGCAGTGTTTTGATTTAATGCTTCGATTTATATATATATATGTATGCACATGTACACAACTTCACTTGTATGCAGGATTTGGAGGTACAAGTCTCGATTCCACCTGCTTCGGCAGGACAGGGCGAGCATCTATAGCCCAACGGTTAAATGTTGAAACCGAGGTGACGATGAAGTCCTTCCGTCCCATGATGTCAGACTGTCTCGTTTGATTGGTATTGTTCATTTTTGTAACTGTCGTCATATGTGGGTTGTGTTGTGTATTTTGTCGTATTTTGATTAATGTTGGTACCTTGTATGTTGTGGTGTGTTCGATTTAAATAACATAAGTAATTGTTTATTTTTAATGTTAGATTAAGCTCTATTTAAATATTCAAATGATTTAATTATTTTGAAAATCATATATTTCAATTAAATAATAATTAAATATTAAATGTGTCTTAATTATTTTAATCAATTATCTGGTGGAGGATAATTATTAGAATAATTTATTTAAATTAAATAAGTAATGTGATGAGCAAGTAAAGTTGAAATTAAAACAATAAAACAAATAAAAAGAATGAAAAGTGGTGCAAAGGATTCAGATCTAATTAAAAAGCTTGCTTTTAAAGAATGATTTTCTTTTAATTTTGATTTTTAGAGTTTTTGAAGAGAGGGATATTATTTTTTTATTTAATTAAGAATTTTTGGTGAGTTTCACACAGATAGAGATTTTGTTACAGAAGTTGTGCAAGAGATTGACTTTGTATTCTGAAATTTTAGAAAGGGTATTGAAATCTTCTGTTGTATTTGGAAGAGAGTTTTAGAGAGAGATTGTCAATCTGTTTCTGGTGAATGTTCTGGAGAGTCTTCTGAACAGCAAAATAGGATTCAAGTTCGAAGGTGAAATTCTGTAGAGGAGATTTGGAGGCACGATCAAGGAGCTCTTCGAGGTCATTAGAATCAAGCAGGCATCTTCAGACTTTCGAATAAGCGCTGGACATCAGGTTCCACTTATATTTTTCTTCTAGTATTTCCTCCTTCATCTTTTGCTTCAAAGAAAATAAAACAAAATTTAGTAAATATGGTTTATGTGAAGAAAGGAAAATAAACTGTTGTTTGAATTGAAAATTAGTGAAAGATATTAGATTAGAGATCAAGAAAAAAATATAGTTATTGTACTGTACCAATTTTGTCAGAACAGAAACCCTTACCTTCTGAAATATTCAACTAAACAAAAAATAGAGTTTTTTATAAAAAAAAAGATTTCTTTGTTGAAAATTATAGATTTGGAGGTTTTGGATATATACTTTTTTTATGTATGGCTAAATATATTCATTGCTCTGTGTTTATCTGTTATTTTGTTAATTATAATTACCCTCTGTACTTTTACTTAGTATATATATATATATATATAGGGTTGTATTGTTTTAGATTTTAATGTGTATATGCGTCGGCCGTCAGCCGTACCTCTGTCTTATGAATTTTTAAATTTCTCAGAAATCAAAATTATTTTATGTATTTTTATGTTTTGGGTATATCTCGTTTCCCGTGTTCTTTGAATAAAATAAAATTAAAATATAAAAAAAAGGTTTTATACTATCAAAAATTTGTTTTTTTAAGTTTTGTGTGTGGGGTTGGGGGGGGCGGCTGGGCTGTACCTCGCCCCTATCACAGCAGTCGCGCTGCTATACAGCAGTCCTTACGGACTGCTGTGTATAGCAGTCGTAAGGGCTATGTACAGCTCGCGGCCGGCTGTTTTAAATTTTATTTTCATGTGTTATTTCATAAATGTTTTTTTTTTATTTTTGTTTTTTTTATTTTATTTTAAATATATATATATATATTTGTATATATATATTTATGTTTTTATATGTAATTATAATTTTAAAAATATAATTATAATGGATTTTATAAGTAAATTTATAATTAGTTTATGTAATGATTATTTAGTCAAAATGGATTATAATTATTTAATTTTAATGTAATTTATTATATTTTAGGAATGCAGTTTTGTATTGTATTCGAATGTTCAATTTTTGTTTATAAATAAGTAATATTTTTTATATACACATTTAAAATGAGCACTGTTTAACTATTGTTTTGATTAAACAAATATGATAGACAAGATTTAGCCTGTAGTTGTGATTGTGGGCCTTATTGAGACAACCGTATTGAGTTATTTAAATTGAGAATGGAAACAAACTTACTGGTGCAACTTTGCAAAGTGTGATGTGATTTTTCCTGTTATATTATATTTTTCTTTATCGCTTTGTGTTGTCTATGTGGGAACCCTATTGTTTTGTAACCCTAGTCTAGAGGCATGTTTAGTTTTGAAGTTGTCTTCGTATTATTTACACCTTTGGTTTTGAAGCTTAATGATTTATGCTTGGAAGGGTTGAACGTGTTCTTATGATAGTTTGTTATGGGTTGTTGCGAGAAGAATATTACCTCGCGTGTGTGGATTCGAGTATTATTTTTTTATGATTTAGTTCAACCCTTGCCTACTTGAGATACGTTAGGGGTCATAGGAGGGAGAGTGGCTCTTCGTGGGCGCCGGCACCTCAGGATGAGGAAGGGCTCAGGATAACCCACAAAAAAGTAGTTAAACAAGTGATAACCTAAACAATAGAATCTAGGGGGTTGGGTAGTTAAAAAACAAAAGATAATAAAACATTGGATTCCTCGGCTATGCATTAGGGCTTCCATAGACTAGTGATAGACTGAGAAGGCCATGGTCGGCACAGTCATAGTCTCGTCTTCATGAGAGATTATTGGCTCCGCATTAGCTACCCTATGGTGTCAGCGCCTCAGTTAGGAGGAAGGGCCAGGAGATCTATAGATGGGTGTTGGCGCCTCAGTTGGAGGAAGGGCCAGGAGAATCCCATGAGAGCTATGTGATGACACTCTCCACTTGACACCCTTGTGCTTTGTGTAGTGGCCTCTGGATATTGTATCTTTATGATGCTTTTGATTTTGTGAATTTGTCTCATGATTGCTAATTGGTGATGCTTTGTGTTATTATGATGAATTTCTTAGTTTTAACTTGTTATGTGATTTGTGAACGTTATTGGTTGTTCATCGTATTCTTTGAGTTGTACTTGTTTTGTATCATGTTGTTGTTGAGTCGGTTTGACATTCATGGTCGGGTTCACTTCCTTAGCACCTCTGAGCACGGGGGGTGAGTTACTTGTAATTCACATGGTTGGGTGGAACGTGCTCCGCACCTGTTGGATTCCCCATCAGTGTCCTATCTTCTCAGCATTTCCAGTTGGAGTTGTACCAGTGATCATTTGTATTTCATATTTCATTATTCTTGTATCAATCCCCATGTTGGGAAATTCAATGTAATTCAATTATCAAGAGATTGTAATGTAACATTCAAACAATGATGTAATAGTAGGGCTCATTTGTATCTTTGTAAAAAGATTTATCATCGATGTAATTATGTGATGTTTATTATGCTCGCATCATGGTTATGGGATGTATCATTGTTTATGGTTATTATAAATTAAATGGTTATGTTGTAATTGTTATCCTTATTTTCATTTAGTTGTTGCGATGTAACCTCGCGTGCCCCAGAGAGCCAAGTGTGTTAATGCTATGTAATATGTTATGTGGTTATGGGTTAATGTTATTGCATGTTTACTTTTGTTATTTTAAAAAAAAAATATTTGCATTGTATGTATTCTCTGGGGTTTGCACGATGGGCGTTACAACTTGGTATCAGAGCCAAGGTTGCAAACACTAGGGTCTTTGGGTAGTGTAGTCCATTAGGTTACCATATGTGCAACTCTTGAGCTCATTTTGTACTTTATCTTGTGGCACAGAACTATGCCTCGAGGTAGAGGACGTGGCCGAGCAAGAGGCCGTGGTGCCGGTCATAGAGCAAACCGGCGAAGCCCCTCAGTTCCTAGTTCCCATGGTTCCGAGCATGAGGAACAACAAAGTCTTCACAACATTCCATCAGGTGGCCAGAATCCAGCACAGCCTGGTCTAGACGGTCAGTTACAACATATACTCAGAGAGATTCTTGACTGATTGGGGCCCAGGCCAGATGAGGGACATCATGTGGAGAGGGAGAGAGAGAGGTCTCCTAGGCGCAGGGATACAGATGTGGTTCAGGATGTAGTCATAGCAGGCCATATGAGATATCTAATGAGGGCACACCCTCCCACTTTTGATGGTTCTGGAGGAGGTCTAGAGGCTGAGACTTGGTTAATTGACTTAGATCGTTGCTTTGCTATGCACCCCTATGGTAGCAATACCAAGGCACGGTGCACAGTTATGCCATTGCGAGGCTTCGCGTCTACTTGGTGGCGCCTTGAGGAACAGAAGTTGCATCTTGATCTCAGTATGGTTACATGGGAGTTGTTCCTAGACAAGTTCAGGGCTCGCTTCCTCTCAGATCACTGGAGGCAATGCAAGGCTGATGAGTTTCATGATCTCAAGCAGTTGTCAATGTCAGTGGAGCAGTATGAGAGGTGCTTCTATGAGTTGAAGCAGTACGCAGGGATTAGCCACGATGAGGGCATGTTAGTGCAGCATTTTGTTCGGGGCTTAAATGCCTGCATCAGTGGTGGCATATGAGTCTTCGAGCCAAAAACGATGGAAATGGCAGTTGAGAAGGCTCGCTTAGTGGAGGAGAATTTGGCCATGGCTTTGGGTGGTCACATCAGAGTACAGATTGGTAGCGTGCCCACATCTGGTTATGTTGCTCATGGAGGGCAGTCACAGGGAGCAGGATCTTCAAGGAACAGGTACCCACCCTTGAAAGGGGGTCATCAGCAGCAGCAGTCGAGACAGAAGAACACTCAATCTCAGCAGGGTGGCAATTCCTAGTTTTGCAGAGATCAGAACAGGAACCGGATTCGTCAGGAACGATTTGCACAGCATGCACCTAGTTTCCAGTCAGCACCGAGTCATGGGAGTTTTCAGTAGTCAAATGCTCCATCAGGGGGCAGTGGTTTTGGCAGAGGCACTGGGTGTTTCTCTTGTGGCCAGCAGGGGCATATTGCTAGGATGTGTCCTCAGAAGAACACCTCCGGATTTAATCAGAGGCCAGCAACATCAGAGCCGATAGTAGGTGATGCAGGGAGATCTCATCGTGTGTTCGCTTTAGTGGATAATCGTCAGGCAGTTCATCAGAACACTTTGGTTGAGGCATCAGGTGTGTTGAATAATTCTAGCATTTCTATACTTTTTGATTCTGGTGCATCTGATTCCTTTATATCACCTTTAGTAGTTGAGCGATGTGGTTTGGTGGCAATTAGCCAAGGTGTAAAATGGCATGTCGAATTAGCATCAGGGTCAAGGGTTGTGGTAGAGAAGCTTGTGCAGGATTGTAATTTGCGTATAGGTGAAATGCCAACTAAGGTGGACCTCAGAATCTTGCCACTCAGTTCCTATGATGTTATAGGCATGGACTAGTTGAGTGCACACCATGCTATGATTGACTACCGACGTAAAGCAGTGCGGTGCATTGATGACTCTGGTAAGGACGTGGAGATCTTGGGTATTCAGAGACCCATCTCATTACGTATGATCTCTGCCATGCAACTCAAAAGGCACTTCCGACAGGGTTGTCAACTCTTTGCAGTAGCTGTGAGTGACTTGGAATCAGAGGATAGTCAGGGGTTGTCATTGGATGATTACCCCCTTCTTAAGGGCTTTTCTGATGTGTTTCCAGAGGAGATTCCTGGAATGCCGCCAAAGCGAGATGTGGATTTCCAGATTGATCTGGTACCTGGAGCCAAGCCTATATCTAGAGCTCCATATCGGATGACAACACAGGAACTTCAGGAACTCCATCTTTAGTTGGAAGAATTGTTGGCCAAGGGCTTTATCCGCCCAAGTGTTTCTCCTTGGGGAGCACCTGTGATATTTGTGAAAAAGAAGGATGGTTCTCTTCGCTTGTTTATTGACTACAGGCAATTGAATAAGGTAATAGTGAAGAACCGATATCCATTACCCAGAATTGACGATCTCTTCGATCAGATAAAAGGGGCAAAGGTGTTCTCTAAGATTGATCTCAAATCAGAATACCATCAGTTGAGGATTGCAGATGCAAATATTCACAAAACTGCATTCCGAACTCGATACGGACATTACGAGTTCACTGTGATGTCGTTCGGGTTAACGAATGCACCTTCAGTCTTTATGAGTCTAATGAATGGAGTATTCCGTACATACTTGGATAAATTTTTTCTAGTGTTTCTTGATGACATTTTGATCTATTCTAGGTCGATGGAGGAACATGAGGAACATCTAAAGCAGGTGTTGCAGTGCTTAAGGGATAATCAATTGTTTGCCAATCTCAAAAAGTGTGACTTTTACAAGACTGAAGTTCAGTATTTGGGCCATGTGATTTCTGGTGAGGGGATTTCAGTTGATCCTGCAAAGATTCAGGCCATTTTGGATTAGCCCGCACCCAAAAATGTCTCAGAAATTCGCAGCTTCATGGGACTTGTAGGATATTATAGGCGGTTTGGTCAGGGGTTTTCTAGGTTGGCTCATCCTATCACCTCTTTGCAGAGGAAGGGAAAGAAGTTTCTTTGGTCCAAACAATGTCAATTAGCTTTCTAGACTCTAAAGGATAAGTTGACTAGTGCTCCAATCTTAGCAGTTCCTGATTTGGCAGGTGATTTCATTGTTTGTACAGATGCTTCATTGGAAGGTTTAGGGGCTGTGTTGATGCAGGAAGGTTGAGTGATTGCTTATGAGTCACAAAAATTGAAAGACCATGAACTTAATTACCCCACTCACGATTTGGAGTTGGCCGCAGTTGTGCATGCCTTGGTGAGGTGGAGGCACTTTCTCCTTGGGCATCGGTTCGAGTTGCATACAGATCACCATAGCCTACAGTACATCTTCATGCAGCCGAACTTGAATGCGAGACAGAGAAGGTGGATGGAATTTTTGTGTGAGTACGACTTTGAGGTGAAATATATTCAGGGTAAGGAGAATGTTGTAGTAGATGCTTTGAGTAGACGCAGGCATGAGTTATCCGCTATGACTCTTGAGGTTGATTTGAAGAGTCAGATTATTGCAGCTCTTTCTTCTCATGATTGGTATCAGGTAGTGAAGGAAGAGATTGAGTCGGGTAGAGCTTTGGAAGGTAAATTTGCAGGATACGCTTTGGATTCGGATGGTGTTTTGTGCTATGCAGGTCGTATGTATGTACCTCCTGTAGAGGGTCTTCGTACCCTTATCTTGACAAAAGCTCATAGGGCTCCTTATTCGACACACCTTGGAGTTAAGAAAATGTACGCTGACCTTCGCTCACTATATTTTTGGGTAGGATTGAAGCGTGACATTGCCAATTTTGTGGCTAGGTGTCTGGAATGTCAGAGTTAAGGCTGAGCATCATCATCCGATAGGCTTGTTGCAGCCGCATCTTGTTCCAGAGTGGAAGTGGGACATCATTTCTATGGATTTTATAGTCGGGTTGCCTATGTCTTCCAGGCGACATGACACTATCATGGTCACTGTTGACAGGTTGACCAAGGTAGCCCATTTTCCCCTATCCGATCTTCATATACTGCTTCAGTGGTGGCTTGGGTGTTCATGGAGGATATTGTTAGATTACATGGGATACCGTGCAAGATTATTTCTGACAGAGATCTGGTATTCACTTCTACTTTATGGACATCTTTGCAGCGGTCCTTAGGGACTAAGTTGAATTTTAGTCCTGCCTACCATCCTGAGATAGATGGTCAGACTGAGAGAGTCAATCAAGTGCTTGAGGATATGCTTCGTATGTATGTCATGGACCAACAGTCTCGTTGGGAGGATTACCTGCATTTGGTAGAGTTTGCTTACAATAATGGCTATCACAGTTCGATTGGCATGGCTCCATTTCAGGCTTTGTATGGTCATCCTTGTCATACCCCTTTGAGTTGGGATCGATTAGAGGATAGGGTTCTTCTCCGGCCTGAGATGCTTCATGACATGGAGCAACAGGTAGCTCGCATCCGAGAGCGTCTGGTAGCAGCTCAATACAGGCAGAAGAAATTTGCTGATGCACACAGAGTAGATCGACAGTTTGCAGTTGGAGATCGAGTGTTTCTCAGAGTTTGTCCTTGGAAGAGCCCTATTCGTTATGGAAAGGGTTCTAAGCTTGCACCCCGTTTCGTGGGTCCGTTTGAGGTGTTAGAGCGTATTGGTCCTGTTGCCTACCTCCTGGCATTGCCACCTAGTCTATCGCGGATTCACGATGTTTTTCATGTATCAGTTCTTAGACCTTACTTTCTAGATGTTACTCATGTTCTTGATTGGAATGCTCTATAGGTCGAGGACGGGCAGCTAGCTCTAGAGCCCGTGGCCATGGTGCAGCACAGGAGGCTCATTCTCAAAGGCAGGGATATTGAGCAGGTGAGGGTCCAGTGGGATCCCAATGATGAGGCTTCAGCGACATGGGAGGATGCTTCCCATATGAGAGAATCCTACCCTTACTTGTTTGCTGGCTTACAGGAGTAAGCCAGATTTAAGGGGGGGAGGATGTAATAACCCTCCTGGTTGCTAGTTGAACTCAGTAGTGTTATGATTTGTTTTGATACTCAGATACTATGATGATACTGTTATTGTTTGATTTGGTTAGCTAGACGTTAAATGATGTTGTTATCTCATTGTAGACATGATCATTTCATATGTCATTATGGTTGGTTATATTAGTTGATTTGAAGAATTATGATATGATGCAGTGATTTAATTTAATATGCTATGAGATGAATGTTAGTTAGAAATGTTAATTGATTGGTTATATTATATTTGTTAGAATAGGTGTGATGAAGGACAATATGGCATCCTTTCGTTCGTGTATACTGTTATGTTGATTCCTTCTCACAATCACGATCATTTATTTAATGCTTGATTTATATATATATATGTGGCACATGTACACAACTTCACTTGTATGCGAGGATTTGGAGGTACAAAGTCCTCGATTTCACACAGCCCGGCGGAATAGGCCGAGCATCTATAGCTAGCGGTTAAATGTTGGCTGAGGTGACGATGAAGTCATCCCGTCCCATGATGTCAGACTATCTCGTTTGATTGGTATTGATCATTTTTGTAATTGTCATCATTTGTGGTTTGTGTTTTGTATTTTGTCGTATTTTGATTAATGTTGGTACCTTGTATGTTGTGGTGTGCTCGATTTAAATAATGGAAGTAATTGTTTATTTTTAATGTTAGATTTAAATTCTATTTAAATATTTAAATGATTTAATTATTTTTGAAAGTCATATATTTCAATTAAATAATTAAATATTAAATGTGTCTTATTATTTTAATCAATTGCTGGTGGAGGATAGTATTAGAATAATTTATTTAAATTAAATAAGTAATGTAGTAAAGAGAGAAATAAAGTTGCAAAAGCGAAATTAAAACAATAAAACAAATAAAAGAATGAAAAGTGGTGCAAACAAATAGGAATTCAGATCTAATTAAAAAGCTTGCTTTTAAAGAATGATTTTCTTTTAATTTTGATTTTTAGAGTTTTTGAAGGGAGGGATATTATTTTTTTATTTAATTAAGAATTTTTGGTGAGTTTCACACAGATAGAGATTTTGTTACAAAAGTTGTGCAAGAGATTGGCTTTGTATTCTGAAATTTTAGAAAGGGTATTGAAATCATCTTCTGTTGCATTTGGAGGAGAGTTTTAGAGAGAGATTATCAATCTGTTTCTGGTGAATGTTCTGGAGAGTCTTCTGAATAGCAAAATAGGATTCAAGTTCGAAGGCAAAATTTTGTAGAGGAGATTTGGAGGCACGATCAAGGAGCTCTTCGAGGTCATCAGAATCAAGCAGGCATCTTCAGACTTTCGAATAAGCGCTGGACATCAAGTTCCACTTATATTTTCCTTCTAGTATTTCCTCCTTCATCTTTTGCTTTAGAGAAAACAAAACAAAATTTAATAAATATGGTTTATGTGAAGAAAGGCAAATAAACTGTTGTTTGAATTGAAAATTAGTGAAAGCTATTAGATTAGAAATCAAGAAAAAAATATAGTTATTGTACTGTACCAATTTTGTCATAACAGAAACCCTTACCTTCTGAAATATTCAACTAAACAAAAAATAGAGTTTTTTTTTTTTTTTTT